>APFE030944635.1:87710-105005 GCA_000404065.3 Pinus taeda
TTCAAACTGGATCTAAAACATCATGTACATGTGCATCACCCAATCTCCTTTAAACAAATAACTTCTCAGAATGTAGTAACCAAAAAATAACACCAGTAACCAGACACCAATTTAAACCCAGATCTCTGCAGAAATAGATAAAAGACAGCTAAAATATATTTCAAGAAAGGTCTGCAACTTCACCAAAGGAAACCTGCAGATATCCGCACTTATGCCGTGACGAGTCTGCACAACTCCGAACCTGCATTGTGTACTGTTCAACGCACCTCCGCACCTTCTTCGCACCTCTGCACCTGCTTCGCACCTCTGCACCTACTTCTTCTCTGGTTTTGCACACCTCCGCACTGCGTCGTTGCCGCTACTGCACACCTCCGGATTTAGACAGTTTATCAGTTCTCAAACATACCCCAGACTGTCAAAATCACAGATCCGTTCATGCATCAAAGGGGTCCCAACCTTCAGTAGATCTGACTTATAATGCTCCGGCTTCTCCTTGATTCAGATTCAACTATGTCTCACCAACCGATTATCAGAAATTCAGATCTTGCTCTTCTTAAGATTTTCAACACTTGTGATTAGCCAAATGATCTCCTTTTCCTTTTATAGGCTAGGCCTCACTCAAAACCATGGACCAAAACTATTGAGAAACAATACCACGGACCCAATACTTGGGTTCAATTCTTTTGGATGCAATACCATGGACCAAAAGCATAGGATCAAAAACTGTCAAACTAATACCATGAACCAACCATAATATTTCCCATGTGTGTGCACTTTTCTCTGCATGAAAGTGCATGAACTTTTCTCTGCATGAAAGTGCGTGAACTTTTCTCTGCATGAAAGGAACTGTTCTCTGCATGAAAGTGCGTGAACTTTGCTGCACTATAATCTATCATTTGAGATGAGTGGGTTGCCATCAAGTACAACATATGTATCATAGTGCCAACACTTGCAACTATGTTCCCAGCAGAGGATGGGTTGATGACAGGGGAGGCTGAACCAAGTAGTTTGTGAATAGTGAGAGAGTGAAGGTCAAGTGTCTTTCTTTGAATTAAAAAGTCAAAGTAGCTATCAACCGAGATATTTGGTGAGGAAACCAGAGAAATCAGAGAAATGGGGCTAGTTGGAGTTGAAATAGGGTGTGTGGTAGGGGAGGAAGGATTATGTGCTTGTGTATACGTGGCGTAAGATGTGGAGGGAATGTCGAAAGGAGGACTCTAGGACAGAACAAAAATCGATCATGGTGAAACAGGGGTAGACAAAATCTGATTTTGTTCCTATTGGGGTGAGTCAGCAGAATTATGAGAGCCAAAGTGTTCCGACGTCCAGGAGGATGTGGGAACATGAATGGGAAAAGATGCATTATTTGCAAGATGGGGAGAGTGGATAAAAAAAAACAGAGTCAGTGATTGGAGTTACCTAGACATGGGAGTTCGCCACCTTGAGTCGCGACCTTTCCATGACAAGAGTAATAATATTCAGGCCTGGCCTCCTCCCTATTCATGTAATTTTCCCTGTGACATCCTTGGGTAGAACACCAACCACCTTTTCCTTTAGGACAATTTTCCATGAGATGGCCAGTTTGATGGCAACTGAGGCATCTAAAGGGTATACCCCATAAATCTAGACGTTGTCGAAGATTGATATCCTCCCATCTTAAATCAATATGGTCTGGGAAAGCCTCATAGAAATCCTTTTCAATTAGGACCCAAGCAACCCTTTTCTCCCTGGGCCATAGACAGCGGGGGTCGACATAGATGATTTTTCCTATGGTGTTGCTGATATCAGTGAATACTTCCTTAGTCCATAATTCTAAAGGAAGTCCCAGTAATTTAACCCAAATGAGATTGTTTTTAGGTGTTTTCTTCAGAGGATTAAAGCCCACGTACCAAGAGTGTAGAGCCAGGAACCAGCTCCCTTTACCCATGGCAGTGCTAAGATTTTCTGTAAATATTCCTCACTAGGGAAATGGTAACTGTACCAACCACCTATTAATCTAACCACCATAGGTATGTATCTCAGAAGGGATTTCCATTGAGTCGCAATCCAATTCTGCATCTCTGCTTCCTCAATCTAAGCAAAATACCATTTGCCCACTAGAGCCCTCTTCTGAAGGTTAATTACTCTGTCGAACAGAATGTCATGGTTGAAAGACAAAATAGATGTTGGAGTAGTAATTTGAATGGCACAATGTTTTTGGCCACCCCATCTTCCACCACCTTTTTTACGTGCCTCGTGTATGACATGCGCTTGATGCCCACCATCTACCCACATATCTCTTCCATCTCCTACTGTCGTCAGTCGAGGAGGGTGGGCCATGTTCCTTGTCGACTCCATGATAGCGTGGCGTTGTGACTCAGTATCCATCGTGGCTTGTATGAAAGCCTCATGGGCTGAGGTGTTAGATGCAAAGGGGTCCATCCGATATCTGATGACTGAATGGAACAATGCCCAGGTATGGTACCGTCTCGCCAACCAAGATAATATCCTGTAGACAATAAATGAGAATCCTCCCTCTTGTTGAGGGGAGGTCAATTCCCACTTCTCAACCAACCTGGATATCGCAAACCAAGTAGTAAGAATGCCGTCAAAAACACATGCATGATAAGGAAAGAATGTACTTCGGATCCGGAAATGATATATGCCTGAAAACAAGGAGTTAGCATGTAAGAGGGGGTAGGTGGGGATGTCAGAGAGAGTGTGCGAAGTGCGATGATAAAGACTCTCGTCAAGTCAGGAATGGAAATCCAACCTACCACCCTTTAGAATTTTTAAAATTAAAAAAAAAAACCTAGAAAAATTAACTTTCCGAATTCCGATGGTCCCCGTAAAAAACCAGAGCAATTGAGGACCAACAACCCAGAATAAGAATCAAGATTCTAGACCCTCATAGCAACAGATGCAGAAACAACCCCAGCATGGCCACCATCAATAACAAATTTTAATACCAAAGCTCTTGCATGGTTGAGAAACTATTAAAACATTTGTCCATTTATACCAAATTATATATAGACTTTGTGTTTGGAAACAAGGTTCCTCTACCAAGGATAGTGAAGAGCAAGTAATATTAGGGAAATTAGTTTAGACTTGCATCTAGATGACGGGAAAAGTGGAAAGGGTGTGTCTTAAAAATGCATAGTAAGATGATATGATTAATTCCAAAGAAAAAAGAGATGAAAGTAGATCAAATAATAAAACTAGCATTGCTAAAAACAACAAACAGAAAGATATACAAATTATCTATAATAAAATAACTTTGAGTATAACTAGTCCCATTCCCTCAATTAATGGCCACTTCCTATAAACAAATCCAGCTAAAACTATCAGCGTTTCATGTGAAAACCATAAGACTTACTGGAAGACTGCCAATGAACTTCCCGACATTAATAGGCTTTCTTATTTATCAATGTTCTTATTTTAAAAATAGAATCAAGGGGGTGATTTCGAAGACAGTGATATCTGCAATAATTGAATATTCTTTTAATAATCCGATAACCTTATTTTATTTTCATCGCCACCATTTGAATTGTTAATGTGATTTTGCTATTTAGCTAGATGTCTGTAAGATTCAAATGTTTATAGTTGGAAAAGAGTGATTTTTAACCTAGAGTTTATTTGGATGTTTTTAGGTTTATTTTTTAATTTAATTTGTTTATAATGTAATAGAAATTGTTTAAATCATAAATTTAAATTTTCAACTTTTTATAATTTAATTTAAATGTTATTAGTAAAGTTTTTCGAAACTTTAAATTTATATATACCATCAAAAACCAAATTAAACTATACAAATTAAAATTTTACTCGCCGGATTCTAACCAAAAACTCAAAAACCCAAGATAGGAATCCCCCCTTCAAGATGTGGAATCTGATTATCAAATTCTTGAAATGATTTTGCATTTACGAATCTATCCAAGCAATCAAGTTGCTGCTCAATAACATTGTCAGTTTTGGATGATTCAAGAAAGATTACATCTCTAGATACAACAATCTTTTTATTAACTTCATCATAGAGACGGTATGCTTTGGAGGTGTTTGAATACCCCAGGAAGATACACTTATCACTTCTTGCACCAAGTTTTTTTCTATGTACCGTTGGTATCAATGCATAACATGTGGAACCAAAGACCCTGAGATTCTTTACCGAAGGAATGTGCCCATACCACATTTCATAAGGAGTCTTGTTTCTAATAGCATTAGATGGACATCTATTCTTTACATATACAACGTACATAGAACTGCATTAGCCCAAAACATCAATTTCACATTTTTGAAAAACATCATGGAGTGCACCGTATTTAAGATTGTCCTATTCATTCTTTCAGCTACTCCATTATGTTGGAGATTATAAGACACAATTGTTTGATGTTTGATCCCATGTTGGTGAAGATAGTTTTCAAATTCATTTGAAGTGTATTCTTTTCCATTATCAGTTCGAATAGAGCCAATATGAAATTGTGCATCATTTTGAATCCATGTATGAAAGTTCTTGAATGTTTGAAAAGCATCAAATTTGTTCTTCAATAAATAAACCCAACACATTTTGGTGTAGTCATCAATAAATGTCATCATATATTTATTTCCATTTGCAGAAGGAACATGCATTGGACCACATAATTCTGAATGAATGAGTTCAAGTTTTCTATGTGCTCTGGAATGTGAATCATGAAAAGACTATTTTCTATGCTTTCCTAGAATGCAAGCATCAAATTGCTTAAGTTTCTTAGGAATTGTAGGCAAACCAATAACACCATTTTTCTTCAACAAGTGGAGGTTGTCATAGTTCAAGTGTCCAAATCTAGCATGCCATAATAAACTTGATGGAAATGTACCTTCTTCATAATAAGAATTGTATGAGATATTTTGTGCACAAACAGAGGTACCCTGTAGCTTGAGAAGCCTTTATTCTTCTATCCCCATCATGACAAGTGAGTGGTCCGATGCCTTTATCAACTCAAGCTTGCCATCAAACATATGAATGGAGTATCCTTGCTAGCGGATGTGGACGAAGGACAACAAGTTTCTCCTCAGTTGTGGGAGATATAGAACATGATGCAGAAAAAAGTCTGGAAGACTAGGCAATTTAAGCTTGATTGTGCCAAGCCCTAATGGCTTGAGTTTTGATTTGTCTGCAAAGTATACTGCTCCATCAACATTTTCAGTAAATTCTTCAAAAAATCTCTTCTAAAAGTCATGTGGCAAGTTGCTCCTGAATCAAGCAACCAATCATTTTTCCAAGAAGCAAGTGAAGCATTCAACAAGTCTTCATTTACTCCAATATTATAGTGTGCCACAACATAGTGAGCAGATTCAAGTGCTTTACCTTTCTCTTTTTCATTAGTTTTACCTTTGGGTTGGTTTCTTTCCTGCTCAATTCTGTCCCAAGGCAACTTACATGTTGATGCATCATGTGATCATCTCTTTTGCAGTGTATGCAACAAATCTGACTTTTCTCCTTGAGAGTGTTTGTCCCCATGCCTCTAAAATTTCTTCCTCTTCCTCTTCGACCACCTCTTCCTTTGGAATAATTTTGAGAAAGATTCTTCTCTCTATGTGCAAGACAAACAACCTCTTTAGAAGACTGGGATGTTGTCTTCTTTCCAAAAGCTTTCTTTCTTTCAGCAATTTTTTTCCCAAGGGAGACAAAGGTAATATCTTTGAGGTTTCCATTTGCTTACAATGACTCAAGATAATTTGAGTAAGTGGGATAAAGTGCCTTGAGAAAAGCTATCAAAGGAATGTCCAGTTCAACATTAGTGACTTTGATATCATGCATAATAGATTTTACTTTTGATGCAAGAGCAAGAGGATCATCATTTTGTAATTCAAGGGTGAAAAATTTAATCATGAGTTGAACAACTTGAAGTGCAAAGTGTGAGTCATAGAGTTCCTTCAGTTTTTGCAAGGCTTTGAAAGCATTTGAAAATGGCAAAATATGGTGACTCACCTCTTCATTTACTGATGATGCAATCAATGCATAAGCCTTGTTCTTCTTATTTTCCCAAATGATGAATTCCTTGTCTGAGGTAGGCTGTTCTAGCTTATTGTCTTCGTTTCCAACACACAATCCTTTCCACAACTCATTAAAAATGAGAGTGTGTTTGATTTTCCATGAATATTCTGGATAGTTCTCCTTGCCAATGAGAACCACTCCCACAATAGACGTCAGTGAATGCAATTTTTTTCTTTTATTTACCAATATATAAAAAATGCACTTCTGGTGGTTAAAAATTGCACTTCTAGTATATTTAAAATACAGAGGTAGTATGGTTATACCAGACAATGTTATATATTATATATAAATATATAATATATACGGAGTAGTATGGAGGAGCATTGTATATATATATCGGACTAGTATGGAGGAGCATTTGGGACAGTCTCCAACCAAACAATGTTATATACCAAATGACCAAGCAATGTTATATACCATGGGATATGAAAACAATGTATATATGGGATATGAGAGCCAAGCAATGTGGATACAACGAATATATGCCAAAACAGTACTTAAAAGCAATGCACAACAGTTATATATATGAAAATAGCGCATAGAGGTCAACGTTATATATGAAAATGGTGTGGGGGACAACAAAAGAAGCAAATGGCATCGTGAAGAAGGAGCCCCTCAAGTTCATGTCATGGAACGCAAACAGTGTTTTACTGTGACTCAAGAAGAATCGAACCAAGATCGCCGATTTCATTCAACACCTTGACCTTGACGTTATTGCGATTCAAAAGTGCGGATGCCTGCTAGAAATTTGTTGAGCTCCTTGTCGTTTCTGATAGCTAGTTGAATGTGTCGAGGTGTAATCCTTCCAACTGGAAATTGCAGGCCAGACTTATGAAAATGCAGAGACTGTGTATTCAATGGAGGGAGAGGGCCGACTGTGAAGGCAGATGTGTCATGCTAGGAGATCTGGCAACGGAACCTACATAGGCCACCATAACAAAAAGCTTGGGAATGGTGACGGTTCAACGCTCCATCTTGACATATGATAGAGATGGCCTTCAGTCTGCTCAGCAGCACGATGCTTAGGAGGGAATATGAGAACAATTATGCAAGAGGATAATTATGCACAGTTTAGAGAGCGCAGAGAATATGGGAGAGAGCACACAGAATAGAGGGACAAAATATGGCAGAAAACTGAAACAAGGAGTTACAACACAAAAGCTAATTTTGGGAGTTGGCTCTGATACCATGTCAGAACTAGAGGTAACTCCTCAAATGTAATTGTATTATTCATTTATATTGTTCATTATTATATAAAAGAGTGAGTGACTGTTCAGTTCATCTTCTGATGACTCTCCATTTCCTCTATTATTTATTTACACTACTTATAGTTGTTCACTCAATCCCTATGATTAGGTGTCAACAATTTCTCAACTTTTTATCATAAATAATACTAAAATTATTTAATGAATATTTTGTAAAAAATAAAGCTCTACCATATATCTATTAATAATTGATATTTAAATTAAAATTTTAGAAATTCTATTTCAAAATAGGTATCTTTGTCAATCTAATTATCAGTTTAATATTTAATTTAACTATTGTAGAATTAAAATTCTTTGCAATATTTTTTTTTGATAAATTTAATTGTTTATTATTATTGTTTGTTTTAGTAGTTTTTGAATTATAATTATATAATATTTATTATTTATATGTTTAAAAGTTTTTTTTTTTAAATATATATATTTTTACCAACTAATTTAGATTATTATTTTAATAATTTTGTTTGGGTTTATCTTAAACTTTGAGGGAAATTTAGCACTCAGGTACTCTTGGAGTTGAGCAAGAGGACCAATAACTCAGCATAAATGTATGGTCTTTTGATATGACTAAATCATGCAAAATAAATGAATACTACTAAGCTTCTAATTCTAGGAAGCTCTCCTAACCATCCAATTCCTTCTCAAAATCTATTCTCCCAAAGGAAAATCAATTAAAGTTGCCAACTCACAAAATTTTGGGAGCCCTTGGCCACTTCCAAGTCAAATCCTTCCATATCTTAATAACTCAAAAAAAAGAAGCAGATGCCTAAGAAAACTGTGCTTGTCTTTTAAAATTGGGCCAAACCAACATCAACAACTTATTAGGATTGTGTAGATCATCTTCTACATTCATGGCATTAGGTTTCTTGTTGATCGGCGTTTTGAAGCAGCAATGGTGGTTCATCTTCAGGATGTGAAAGATTATTGAAACACTGGTCTTATTGTTTAGTTTAATATATAGATGTATGAGATGCATTGCCGACATATATTAGGATTTATTAAATTATTCTATTTGTTTTAATTATAATTTAATTATTCTATTATGTTTTGTTATTTATATTTAGATATTTAGGATTAAATTAGTTATTTTATAGTTGTAATTAATTTATATCCTCTCAATCAATGTTTTTCTTTTATTTATTGTTAATTATAAGTTTGCAATGATTATAAAGGCTAATACCTATAAACCTTGTATCTTTTGTTTTTATTATATTTATTTTAATTATTTATTAAGGCTAATACATATTCCCTTTTCTATTTGTTTTTAAATATATAATTTAATATTTTTTTTTCTTTTAATTATAATTTAATTATTCTATTATGTTTTGTTATTTTAATTATATTTAAGATATTAGGGATCATAGTTGTATTCATTTATATCCTCTCATTTGTGTTTTATTGTAATTGTTTTACTTTGTATTTTATTTATTTTAATTATATGTTGCATTTATTTATTAAGGCTAATACATGTTACCCTAGTTGTGGAATTTTTAAGTTCTTGTTAAATTATATTTTAGTATGGTCATAATTTATTTTTAATTATAATGGAATAAATCATTTTTATTTGTTCTTGGATAATTAGAGGAGAATAATAGGGCTTGATCTTGCTCATGCGGCAAGCCCTATGTAGGTGAGACTGGGAGATCCTTTAACACAAGAATCCAGGAACACTCAGTTGACATTAAACATAATTCCTAAATGTCACAAGGGTGTCTACTTAATTCCCTGCTCATGCGGCAAGCCCTATGTAGGTGAGACTGGGAGATCCTTTAACACTAGAATCTAGGAACACTCAGCTGGCATTAAACATAATTCCTAAATGTCACAAGGGTGTCTACTTAATTCCCTACTCATGCGGCAAGCCCTATGTAGGTGAGACTGGGAGATCCTTTAACACAAGAATCTAGGAACACTTAGCTGACATTAAACATAATTCCTAAATGTCACAAGGGTGTCTACTTAATTCCCTGCTCATGCGGCAAGCCCTATGTAAGTGAGATCGGGACATCCTTTAACACAAGAATCTAGGAACACTCAGCTGACATTAAACATAATTCCTAAATGTCACAAGGGTGTCTACTTAATTCCCTGCTCATGCGGTAAGCCTTATGTAGGTGAGACTGAGAGATCCTTTAACATAAGAATCCAGGAACACTCAGTTGCATTAAACATAATTCCTAAATTTCACAAGGGTGTCTACTTAATTCCCTTCTCATGCGGCAAGCCCTATGTAGGTGAGACTGGGAGATCCTTTAACACAAGAATCCAGGAACACTCAGCTGACATTAAACATAATTCCTGAATGTCACAAGGGTGTCTACTTAGTTCCCTGCTCATGCGACAAACCCCATGTAGGTGAGACTGGGAGATCCTTTAACACAATAATCCAGGAACATTCAGCTGACATTAAACATAATTCCTAAATGTCACAAGGGTGTCTACTTAATTCCCTGCTCATGTGGGAAGCCCTATGTAGGTGAGAATGGGAGCTCCTTAAACACAAGAATCCAGAAACACTCAGCTGACATTAAACATAAGTCCTAAATGTCACAACGGTGTCTACTTAATTCCCTGCTCATGCAGCAAGCCCTATGAAGGTGAGACTAGGAGATCCTTTAACACAAGAATCCAGGAACACTCAACTGACATTAAACATAATTCCTAAATGTCACAAGGGTGTCTACTTAATTCCCTGCTCATGCGGCAAGCCCTATGTAGGTGAGACTGGGAGATCCTTTAACACAAGAATCCAGGAATACTCAGCTGATATTAAACATAATTCCTAAAAGTCACAAAGGTGTCTACTTAATTCCTTTCTCATGCGGCAAGCCCTATGTAGGTGAGACTGGGTGATCCTTTAACACAAGAATCCAGGAACACTCAGCTGACATTAAACACAATTCCTAAATGTCACAAGGGTGTCTACTTAATTCCCTGCTCATTCGTTAAGCCCTATGTAGGTGAGACTGCGATATCCTTTAACACAAGAATCTAGGAAAACACAGCTGACATTAAACATAATTCCTAAATGTCACAAGGGTGTCTACTTAATTCCCTGCTCATGCGGCAAGCCTTATGTAGGTGAGACTGGGAGATCCTTTAACACAAGAATCCAGGAACACTCAGCTGACATTAAACATAATTCCTAAATGTCACAAGGGTGTCTACTTAATTCCCTACTCATGTGGCAAGCCCTATCTAGGTGAGACTCGGAGATCCATTAGCACAAGAATCCAGGAACACTCAACTGACATTGAACATAATTCCTAAATGTCACAAGGGTGTCTACTTAATTCCCTTCTCATGCGGCAAGCCCAATGTAGGTGAGACTGGGAGATACTTTAACACAAGAATCCAAGAACACTTAGCTGACATTAAAAATAATTCCTAAATGTCACAAGGGTGTCTACTTAATTCCTTGCTCATGCGGCAAGCCCTATGTAGGTGAGACTTGGAGATCATTTAACACAAGAATCCAAGAACACTCAACTGACATTAAACATAATTCCTAAATGTCACAAGGGTGTCTACTTAATTCCCTGCTCATGCGGCAAGCCCTATCTAGGTGAGACTGGGAGATCCTTTAACTCAAGAATCTAGGAACACTAAGCTGACATTAAACATAATTCCTAAATTCCACAAGGGTGTCTACTTAATTCCTTTCTCATGCGGCAAGCCTTATGTAGGTGAGACTGGGAGATCCTTTAACATAAGAATCCAGGAACACTCAACTAACATTAAACATAATTCCTAAATGTAACAAGGGTGTCTACTTAATTCCCTGCTCATGCAGCAAGCCGTATGTAGGTGAGATTGGGAGATCCTTTAACACAAGAATCCAGGAACGCTCAACTGACATTAAACATAATTCCTAAATGTCACAAGGGTGTCTACTTAATTCCCTGCTCATGCGTCATGCCCTATGTAGGTGAGACTGGGAGATCCTTTAACACAAGAATGCAAGAACACTCACCTGACATTAAACATAATTCCTAAATGTCACAAGGGTGTCTACCTAATTCCCTTCTCATGCAACAAGCCTTGTGTAGGTGAGACTGGGAGATCCTTTAACACAAGAATCCACGAGCTCTCAACTAACATTAAACAAAATTCCTAATCTTGTTAATGTCCTTTCCTATTATGTAAACTTTTTTTTTGTTTGCTAGTTTATATGAGTCCTAAGATGACTGATGTGATTAACCTATGGCTGATTAACCACGACCTAGGCGTATCTGAGTCGTCAAAATCACCCAAGGATTGCACCTAGATTGGGCCATGCCAACCCTTAACATGGTTGGATATTTTAACCACGAAATGACTTAACAAAACACCTTGTCATCGTATGCTCTACACCCCTGAGCTTATTATGTAAAAATTATTACTTAAACAAATTACATAATAAAAAATAAAATAAATTAAAATTTAAAAATAAAAATAAAAAGTAAATTTAATAATTAAAATAAAATTGGGGTAAAATAGTCAATTTACAGTGAGCGTTTTTTTTTGCTCTAAGTTTTGAAAACTCATGGTTTTGCCAATCATTTTCCTATATATATATCAGCCTAGATCCATCTTCAAATCTACCAAGCGTCGAGAAGGATCAAATATCTTGCGGTGCAAGCCTCGTTTAGAGTGAAACGAGATTTGATCCCTCTCGATGTTTGGTAGATCTAGAGTTCAGATGGATCTAGGTTGGTTTTGTGTCAATGAAGAATAAATAGACAATCATTTTATTTCCCTTCGAATAAAGTTTAAAATATTAAAAGGTGAGTTAATAGAGGATCACTTTATTTCCCTTATGCTAAAGTTTAAAATATTAAAAAGTGAGGAAAATTTGAAAAGTTTTCTAGAAGCGTCATAGGAGAATTATAAGAGCACAATTTGGGTCTCATTTTATTATGCTTGATTATCTTATTGTTCTTTGGAATGTTTTTGGATTCAAACATTTGGACTAAACCATAATGAAATTCTTGTTTTGGTTGTGAATTATTTAACTGTAGCTAGCAAGTAAGTTGGAGAGATCAAATTGGTTTCTTACATTAGGCATACAACATATTTGATTTTGGTTTTTTTGCTAGTGAAACAAATCCACCTTGCTTGATCTGGAGAAAATTTTAGTTAGATATTGATCTTTTACAGACACTTATTGTTGAAGATCCATATCTTTGCTTGATCCAGGAGGATCTTGAATGGCATAATAATAGAAGTCTTCAAAAATTAGCCAAATCAATCCCAAGTTCAATATCTCGTTAGAAGGAATCCAACGATACAAACGACACCTCAATTTAAGTCTGTATGACCAACTTATCTTAGTTTGAAGTTTGGCATCCTAGTGAGTAGGCTAAGTGGGACCCATAGGATTACATGGCAACCAAGTAAGTGGCCTACCAATCATTGACATTTGTCACCAGATCCTTGGATCCTTGGGCCCTATATATATATATATAACCAAACCTATAAAATAAAATAAAATAAACACACAATGGGGAAAATATGGGCAACGAATCCATATTTCATTCAAAACACGTCGAAGGTTTACCGTTCGAAATTTCTTTGAGGAAGATAGGTTTAAAACTATATACCATATATGGTGGGGTTAATAAATGGTTGGTTGAACCATATTAAGTGACCAACAAATTATTAATTGTATGTTTGGTTGGGTTATATATATAATTGTTGTATATTATCCAGCACCAAAAGTCTCGGTTACAATCGAAAACAAGCCATTTGGCAGTTAACAAAGCAGTTAAACAATGGACAGTCCAATGGGTATGTTATAATGTTTTATATGTAAAATTGGGAGATTAGCGGGGTTGAAACCCCTGACCACCTTGTCAAACATATGATTTAATTGAAATGTGCCAGCCAACCTGCCAACAGGCAGGGAGGTTGAAATGTCCACTGACACAATAATACTTAAGCTCTCTTTACTCATTCAATTAGGTGGAGGAGAAAGGTCATAGAGTGGAACTCAAAGTTTGGAATAACACTTACAACCCTGGGGATAGCAAAACTCTGAGCGCATGGAACAAGGAGCAAAACCTCGCACCAGGTACAAATGCTGAGTGAATATTTTATGGAATATTCTGTAGTATATTCCAGAGAATATTATTTTGATGTTGTGAGGAATCTTGAAGATTATTTGAGGGGTTAGAATTGACAGTGTTAGAATGGGGTTAACTTTATACTCATTTTAACCAGAATTTCACAAGGTCACAATGGTGCAGTTAATTTTTGCATATGAGCATAAAAGTTTAGGGTTCATGGCATAAACCTTCCTTTTTCATTAATTGTTGGGCACAAATTTCAAGACAACAATGTCCCTTTCAGAAGTAGGTCATGTTTACAATCAAAATTCTTAGTAGGACGAGACAGTCCTGTTGATGTCGTTATTGTAGTGATTTGAGCAGTTGAATTTCAAGTCACTCCTAGGATTAGAGCTATAATGATGTATTTTTCCATGTACTTGCCTTTTTTTTCATGAGATGAATGAAGAGGCATCCCCATTATTGAAGCAGGGCCCAGAGATGTTGTCCACATTGGACGAACTCTGTTATCAAAATTTTGTGTTCATTCTCTTTATGGTCTCCTTTATGTTGCTTCTTCTTTAAGTATTTGCACATATGGTTTTTACATGATCTTTCATGAAATTTTGCTAACATTAACCGAAGAAAAGATCTTAGATAATGTTGGTGTCAAAGGCTTATCAAATCACTGCTAGATTGTGGAATTATTTAAGGAGTTATACTTAGCCATTCAAGAGTTTATTCACTTATTTTGGCCAAACCATGGGTACAAATCGAGTTCATGGAGTGTGGAGACCGAATTTTCATTTATAGGTTGCATTATCAACATTTAAAGGGGACGCTTCAGTTCATATATTGTTGCTCATTCCCAACACTTCTTCTCTCATCAAAGCGAGGCACTTCTTGTTAGTTTGTGGTATAAAAAGGAGGATAAATTTACTATAACCAGTGTATCCAACATGATCTCTTTTAGCAGTTAGGAGAGGGGATATTCTAGCACTGTTATCATTCTGTTTCTCCTATCAAATTATGCCACAATCAAGGCTATTCATGTGATTTATAGAGCTGATTTTTTTTCCTAAAAACGATGCCCCAACCTATACTAAAAGGCTAGATTAATAAAATAGATCATGATATATTTGTTGACGTATATACTATGTTAATCTTGTTTGTGGTACATTTGCTATGTGATCATTGTGGTAGAAATATTTCTTATTTTATTACATGCAAAATGTTTATCAAAACGTCTATAAAATAAAGGTTTCTCATTTGATTACATGCAAAGGGTTTGAAGAAAAATTTAGATACAAAATGTTTGACAAAATGTCTAAACAATAAAAAAAAATAAAAATTTGCAACTTCAATTAAAATAATTTAATAGAAAATACTACACTCATTTATGAAGCACTAAACATTAAGCATTGTAATAATACTCATAGATCATCTAAAATAAACACTTATTATATTTAAGCATTCTATTTGCAAAAATAATTTGACGTTTTCATTCATCGGCTTTGAGAATATGCTAGTATTTAGATTGATGAAACAAAATATTCATAAAATATAATCTAACCTAATCTAATCTAAGCTTATCTATCTATCTATCTAAGTAACTAACAAACAAACTAACATTATATTTCTAAATGCACTATTGGAAAACATTCCTTGCATTCAAACAAAACTCGCTCAACTCATTAGATAATCACGAAATATCTATTTGGATATTATGATGACTCCGACGTGGAAAACAAATAATAAAATGAACCGAAGATCGAGAATGACAATCACGGTAATGATATACTCACCAAAGATTTACATGAGATCATATATGGTGATAGTTTTACCCCATAATTACATAGGATGGACCCACATATTTGGTTGTATGTACGTAAAGAACAAATTCAAATCATTAATGTGGGATAAAAAAGAAAATGGATAACTTCATAAATCTTTTTGTAGACAAATTCAACATTGTAGGAATATATACCAAATTTCCATCCGATAAAAAGATAAACAAGCATAACCAACGTAACTACCACAAACCATCACACATTAAAATTAAAATAAAAAAAGTGATTATTATGATCCTGCAAAATGATTATTGTTAATGGAATTTGTTCTTTGGTATCACTATTTTTCTCATTTTGGAAGATTTACAGAGGGTTTCTACTGCCACAGGTGACAGGCTACTCAAAGGGTGTTCCGTGCAAGGGTTGTGTTGTTCTTTGCACTCTGATGCCATGACAACCTTTCAGGTGACACCCATGTTCTTCATTCCTCACCCATCCCTCATTTATTTTAGATTGTATCTTTTCTTAAAAGCTCAGAATGGTTCTCTTATGGAGTAGGTAAATCATTTGGTTGCATTGAACCTCTATTCTTCATGCCAAGTGCATTTATGTTTTTCCTATTTCTTACCAAAGTAATTCCACTACAGTGTTATTTGTTATTAATTCAGAAAGACTATGGCTAATTTTCACGTTTCCACCTGCATGTATTAGGGAGTTCCATATAATTTTACTTCATATTCATTTTGAAGATTGTTACACATGATCCTAGGGCAGTCAACCCTTACCCAACATTTTATTATGTTCTAGGTGTTGTTCTATGTCGAATATTAAATATTTGTTTGTTAATGGTTGCGAGTCCACTCTCCAGTTTGTTATGCCCTTCCTTAAGGTTTTGGTCGGTTAATAATCCAAATACACTTATGTTCTGGGTGTTGTTCTATGTCGAATATTAAATATTTGTTTGTTAATGGTTGCGAGTCCACTCTCCAATTTGTTATGCCCTTCCTTAAGGCTTTGGTCGGTTAATAATCCAAATACACTTAGAGGGTTTTTTTGTTTTCTTATCTCTTTAGTTTAAATGTAAAAGGTCATGCTACATTTATGTAGTTATAGTATTTTAAGAGAGTCTTGGATAGAGGAGGGGTCTGTTCGGCCCCCCTATGAGTTTATTGTACTGAATCTGATATAAAATATTGTTTGAGGTTATGAACCAAACCAATTTGAATTCATGTATACTGTGTGAATGTGTCTCTTACAGATGTTACTTTTCCCAATTGGTATATATGTGTTAAAGGAATAGTTCAATAATTTTCTTGGTTAATTATCATGGTTCCAGTGTTCAATTTGGGTTTTCACTATTGTCCACATTTATAGGCCTTTTACTTAAATCTTTGAAATTTAAGCCCTTGGACCTTACCAAGGATTAATTCATGATGGTTGACAACATAATGAAACCGTTGTTGTTAGTAAATTATATATTACAGAGCAATGGAACACATAAAATATTGCAGAAATATCAACATAGAAAACACATAAAACAAGAGAGACACATATATACATGGTTCACCCAATTTGGGCTACGTCCACGGAGAAACATCCAATCCTTCCTTTTCTATTATCCAACAAACTGAAGAGATACAACCTACAACAGATCCTTTGTAATTCCCTCTTCGTTCTCAATCTCCTCTCTATTCCTCACTTAGAATTTAGATCTACATAGACGCAATACAATTCCCTCATATATAGCAAGGGGTTGCCTTCTAGGGAAAAAAACCCTAAATTAAACATAACTTCTACCGTCAGATCTACGCCTAATGAACGACCTAGATTGACTATGAAATTACAACATTTTACAAGGCAATTTTACATATATTTTTAGCTTCGAAGGCGCCCCCCCCCCCTGCAGTGAATATTTTATGGGCGGCATTGCCACCCCATTATGAACTGGGGTCCAATGTGGCGATACCTTTGAATACATAAGATAATTAGGCTCCACACCCAACAATCTCCCACTTGGAGATTGTTTATAGCAACTCCACTGCTGCTTCATTTGCTGGACAATGACTCCACTTTGGACCTGGTTGTTTCTCATCTTCTTCATCATACTTGAAGACCAATTGAAACTGAGTAGATTCTCAATTTCTCCCTGGTTACAACTTTTGTTAACATATCTGCAGGATTCTAGCTAGTGTGTATCTTTTCCAACT
>APFE030944636.1:0-23303 GCA_000404065.3 Pinus taeda
GCTATAGTATGCCTTTGAAGGCACCCAAATTTTGTTGCATTGAAGGATCATATGGAGGCGGTATTGGATGACAATGGATTTCTAGAATACATCAAGATGGATTTTGCAAAATCTCAAGCATCTGATGTCCAAAACCTTTCTCAGTGAAATAAATATGTAGCCAAGGCGAGGAGAATAATATTAGAGGGAATACATGATCATATTCTCTTGAATATCCATGGAAAAGAAAATTCATTTGTGATATGGAAAATGCTAACGGAATTGTTCGAGAATAATAGTGACCACAGCAAGTTGTGACTCAAAGATAAACTTTGAAGCATCGATATGCAAAGAATGACACAATTTCGCAGTATTTGCGCAATTTTACATAGTGTTGTGATGAATTGGCGAGGTTGGTGTTAATTTCCCTGAAGAATACTTGGTAAGCCTAGGCCTTCTGGGCCTTCCCAAGAGCTAGCAAAGCTATCAAGATTTGGTGAATGGGAGGGAGAAACATGGAGGTAGCACAAGCCTTCATCAGGGAGATTGTGAGATTGCATGGTGTTCTGAAGCAGATTGTGTCGGACAAGGATGCCAAGTTCACTTCCAAGTTTTGGAAGGAGTTGTTTGTCGGATTGGATACAAATTTGGCCCTCAACACAACTTATCCACAAAAATATTTACAGACAAAGAGGGTCAACAAGATACTAGAGGATATGTTGAGGATGTATGTCATGCATTAGCAGAGGAGATGGGAGGAGTAACTTCCATTGGTTGAGTTTGCATACAACAACGATTATCAAGAGTCACTGAGGATGACTCTGTTTGAGGCATTGTTTGGGCAGAGGTGTAACACTCCCATCAGCTGGATTGATCCAATGAACAGGTTACTTAATGGACCATACATGATTTCAGACATGGAATAGGAAATGTAGGTTATAAATAAGAATCTAAAGGTAGAACAGGATAGGTAGAAAAGTTATGTAGACAAAAACAGGGCATTTAAGGAGTTTCAGGTTGGGAAGCATGTTTATTTGTGCATTAATCCCAAGAATATATCCTTGATGATTGGATCATGTTCCAAGTTGGCACCATGATATTACATTCCTTTTGAGATCCTTGAGAAGATTGGACCAGTGTCCTACATACTTGCACTACCTCTGACAATGATAGTCCATGATTTTTTTCATGTTTTTTCTGCCTAAAAGATATGTAAAGTATGTTGATCATGTTATTGATTGGTATGTATTGCAGGTGGAGTAAGAAGGATAATTTTGGCCAGAACCCCAATGCATATTGTAGCGGAAACATCTCATGCTCCGGAACAGAGCACTCAAGCAGGTTAGCGTGCGTTCGAAGCTCTTTGGGCCTGATGAAACTACATGGGAGATAGTTGATTAGATGGTGGCTATGTATCCTTCATTCTTTTGCAGTGAAGGAAAATTCTTTCTATTGTTAATATCGCCATAAGCTAAGTTATAAAGATCCAATAAGCGGTATGGCTTTTATATTGTCATGTTGTCATGGTGGTTTTTCTTTTGAGTAGGATGTTATTGTAAACACTGCAATGAGTTGGGTTATAAAGGTCCATAACCATTATTTTTCTCTTCAGCAGTTTTGCTAGCTCTAGGTGTGGTGTACCAATGAGGATGGTATTCCCCTAAGGGGGATGGATATGTAACAGCCCCGAGTTAAAATATCGTATAATAAAAGTTAATAAAGGTTAAAAAAGACCAAGGGAAAGGGTCACTTATCCCAAGCTGAATGTTGGGAAAAATATCCTAGTGGGCATTATTTGATGTATTTATGGCTAAGCAAGATTGGAAAAGGCAACAACTAAGGCTTTAAAAGGAAAAATGGCATTTTTAGCGATTTATTAATGAAAATCATGGAAATTAATGGAAAAGGAAAGTGAAACGTCACGGGTTGCATGTGAGGAGAAAAAATGAAGGAAAATATTGGAAAATTGAAGAAAATAGAGGACTCATTAATAAAAAAGACTTTTGAGGATTAGTTGGTACCTTTTTTTCAATTCAATTTTGGAATTAGCTTCAGAGAGGAGAAAGAAAGTAAGCAAGCAAGGAAAGGAAAGGAAAGGAAAGCAAAGAAGGACAAGGAAACAAAAGGAAGGCAAGGATCAAGCAGCTCCAACAGGAATACTTGCAGGTAACATATTGCATGTGTGATTTCCTAGGTTGTTTTGACATGCATGGTGTGTGCATGTTGGTATATGGTTCTTTTGTTGTCATTGGCATAGATGTTGTTGAGATTCGACAATGGATTTTAGCCTAGCCTTTCCATTTATGAATAACCATGGTGTGATGGGATTATTGTCGATTTGAGCTTTGGATTGCCAGATGGTTTTCAAATTTAGGATGTGGTGCTCTCAGTAAAATTCCCAAAGGCCTAGGAATCCCTTGACCGGTAATGGTGGGATAAACGATAAATCCTTAGGGTGGAGACAAGAAAATTCCTCAAGGATGGTGAAGAAATTATAAGGCGGTCGTGGTTTAACCTCTGGATTCCCTTAATTGTCTTTATATTAGTTTATCTCATGAGATCCTACGATCATGCTTGGAATATGGCATGGGGGTGATTGGTTGAAGAGAGATTTAGCTCAACCAATCTATGGTCGAGTGGAACGTGGAAGTCCCAAACTTAGTCGGTATTTTATTATGTTTAATAAAAGCTAAGTTTCTCTTGCTTTTTGCAATGAAATGTATTTGTTATTATGTGGCTTTAATGGTTGTTCCCTTATTGTTATTTATTTGCTTATATGCTGGTTATAAGCACGGTTATATGATAGTTCTCAGTCATGGATCTATTCATGTTTTTTCTTGTAACTAAATAAATAATGAATGCAAGACCTAATTGATTATATGACAACTAATGTGAGAAGGTAGAGACCCTTCTTGTTAAACATCAATTAAGTTTTCAGTCCCTTATGTTCAGACTAGCACTCGTGGCCTGTAGGTTATATATCTACCAAGTGTTTGACGAAATGTCAATCTCGGGTGGGGATGGTCAGGTCAAGTCCTCGTACTAGTTTTGGCTTGTAAGCATTATCTTCATGTATTTTATGGGTTCTGGAAGTTTCATGGATTTTATAGCAGAGGCTTAGCCCAGTCCTAGAAAGTAGCCTTAATTCTCATAGTCGTTGGCACAACACTGGCAGAAAAATGCCAGAGTTGCACTCATGTAAGCCTATGGGAGCCACTGGGAACCCATACTCACATGGAGACCTTGGCAAGGGAGCGACTGGGGCTCAAGGTCAGGGAAAAAGTGAGTTTTCTGAGGGGTTGGACACCTGGAGGGGTTAGGTTACTCCTGTAGGTCTTGTTGAACTTAAGGGAAGTCAATAAGGTCTTCAATTGTCGACTCCACTTCATTAAGGTCACAAAGGAGGTTGAGTCATATCATAGTTACCCTTAGCTGATGTTTTCCTCCGGAAAGGCAATGAAAGTGGGTAAATGTGGGAGGAGGCGGTTATAGGTAGGTATCAGAGTGGGTAGCACTCTCTTTCAGTCATATCTGATACAACAGGGTGGTATCAAAGCATGTTTTCACTCTCTTTGGATAAGTCTGATGTTGTCAAGGTTATGGTTGCCATGCATGGGATCAAGGTATATAGTTTATATGATCATGCATGATGTTGTTGTGATGTTATTTTATTACACAGATATGCTTATGATTATGCATGTACATGCTAATGTGGACTGATATTGTAGATGACATAAGCCTCCTCTGAACATCACTAAGGTATGGACTTTATTTTGGTATCTATTTGGTTTATCTGACATGGTATCCTGGCAGGAAGAAGATAATTCAAGATGACAAACAAAATGGTAGACTATAGTTCCTATGACTCCCCCTACAGATCAATTAGGCAGCAAGGAGAAGCGTATTCTCCTGCTATAGTAGATAAATTGAAGAGAATGAGAGAAGAGATCAAAAGTTGCAAAGCAGACAATGACAGGTTAGTTGAGGCTCAGGAAATACTTTCAATGGCTAAGGAGAAGCAAGTTGAACCGAATTTAAACAAGAACACAAAAAATTATAGAAATAACCATAAATGTAGAGATGCAGTAGAAATAATACTTCATTTCATTAATGTAAAATCCTTAAATATGCTTACAAACAGAAATGGAAATAAACCAACTAAGGCGATGGTAGCTTATCTCTGAGAACAGATGTGGTGGCTACATGCCTCTGAACTGTCTTACAATGAGGCTTGAAGGCCTATTTATTGTTGAGAAATAATGGAAAACCATAAACATCCAAAAACCTAACCCTAGGAGATGAAGCGCTAAACTATGGGCCCCATTTTGGGTAAATTGGTACATCAACTTCATGGGGTCATAACTTTGGCATACAATCTTCATTTGACCCGCATAATACCTCGTTAGAAAGATCTATCCGAGCACTACAACTTTGGGATGAGAAGAATTAGTCCATGGAAACATGTTGCTCCCAATTTTCCCAAAAAAACGTCGTTTAGGGCCTCAAAACGGCTCTAGAAGTTCACTACCCGAAAAACTGCCAAAAATAGTAAATTGTGCTACAACTAAGGAATATAAAAACTGAAAGAGATAGTTTTGGGGGTCCAAGTGGGATAGGTGGGTGGCCACCAACATCCAAGTGGATCATTACTCCCCCCTTAGGAATCAATGGTCCCCATTGCGTTGAGCTCCTCCATGAGATGAGGAAACTTCTGTTGAACTTGGTCCTTCGTGAGTTGTTCTGCAACCTCTGAGGTGTCCAGTAATGGTGGGAAGTACGGTCGAGGGCGGTCCCCATTCAATACTTGATTGAAGTGAAGGAATGGGGGAATGTTGTGATCCAAATCATTGTTTCCCATAGCCTTGGTAATGGTGTAAGGACCATATCGAAGTGGTCTAAGCTTATGATGAGCTCTTGTAAGGCGTTCTTTCTACAGATACAACCAGACTTTGTCACCCACTTGAAACTTGTGTGGTACCTAATGTTGATCATGTCGCTGCTTGTACTTGGCATTTTCCTGAATGGAGCAGCGATATATCGACCCGTTGGGTAGAGGTGCTCTAGGAGTCAGATCAAATGAATGTTTCACCTAACAGTGCAATGATACCCCTGTCGGTGAGGAGAAGATGTTCCCGTATTCTTTCATGACCTTATCCATATGCTACTGATGTTGTGTGGAGGAACCCTTCACGAGGGTCATGGATGTGGTGACGATCTTCCCCTTGCTTAGGGAGTGAAGCAGACAGAAAATGAATTTTCTAGTCTGGGAGATGATCTTGTTGCATTTCTTAGCAGAGATCAAAGAGGTGGCAGTAGGTGGGCTACCTCCAGTATCCTGTATAATGAATTACCCAAAGAAATAATAACAGCACGAGGCCTTGACTCATACACAAACTGTCGCTTCCACAAGTATGGTTGGCCTAATAATACATCACAAACATCAAGAGGTGCAACATCACACAATACCTCATCTGTGAAGGGCTTGATACTGTAGGGAAGGTGACACTACGGGCGAAGTCGGAGATCCCATCCTTGGTGAAGCCACCTGATGTTGTACGGTTGCGAGTGTGGTATGGTTGGTAGTCCCAACTGCTTCATGACCTTTACTGAAATGAGGTTATTTTGGCTATCATTGTCGATAATGAATTGTAGTGGTGAACCCTTTACCCACATTTATGAGTGGAAAAGATGCTCCCCCTCCTCTGGATATTTGGGCTCATTCTTCTGGACCTTGGCAGTGGCAATAGTGGCGCTGGGCTCCGCATCAATGATTTGCTTCCCTTTTTCATTCCCCTTGTCAGGTTCTGACTCAGGGTCGGAACATGCATATGATTCTGAAGCCTTCAACTCAACCACCAACGACTGTTGAGAATCCAAAACTCTGCAATGATATTGTTGAAACACGTCTTCAAATCAATGTATGTTAATGTGATAAAGGCTAATTATAATGAGTTGGAAGTCATGTTAATGTAACAAATCCTGATGATACTGAGTTGGCGTAGCCATTAAAAGCTCGTATTCATGTTAATGTAACAAAAACTAATTATACTGAGTTGGAAGAGCCAATACAAACCTGTATTTGTACAAGATCACAAGGAGGAACAAGACAGGTGAAATAAAGATATATTTTTTTTCGCATATTTAACATTTATAAAACATAACCTTCTATTGTACAAGATCACAAGGAGGAACAAGGCAGGTGAAATAAAGATATATTTTTTTCGCATATTTAACATTTATAAAACATAACCTTCTATTTTCATTATAAATACGACCACTCATATATATATAACCATCTTGTCAACATTATTTACATTTCAAAGTAGCATACAAACTAGGGCAATCACAAAAATGAAAATTTACAAAATATCCTGATTGCAAATAAATATAATAAAATGTTACATAAATGCCCTTGTAAATAATTTTTTACATAGACCAAGATGGAGCAGGAAGACTCAATCAAGTTGGTAAAGAACATTTAAATAATTTTTGCAATTGAAACATGGCGTTGAATATGTGGGTTGAAATACTGCAAACCAAACAATTGGTCTATATATAAGTACTTCATCAAAATGTTAAATCAAAATTTTAAATATAAATATCCATGTTTTTCCTAATTCAACATACAAACTAAATATAAAGTTGTAACCATATATAAAACCACCTAACTATTTAGAATAAATGTAACTGTGCCTTATAATATATCTAAAATGAGCCTTGCAAATATGATCACCAACACAAAGTGATGACAATATAAAGAGAAAAATTTGTAGTTTGCTTAACTTGCAGTTTCTGCACTTAGATTAATAGAGTAAATTTTCTATAGGTTAGCTCTGTTTCTTTTGAAGACTGCTTTCTGGTTGAAGATATTAGAGGGTTTATTCTTTTTATGAAATGATCAAAAGACAAAATTTCAGTGATTAAGAATAAATAGTTGAAGATATCAGAGGGTTTATTCTTTTTAGGCAATGATCAAAAGACAAAATTTCAGTGATTAAGAATAAATAGTTGAAGATATCAGAGGGTTTATTCTTTTTATGCAATGATCAAAAGACAAAATTTCAGTGATTAAGAATAAATAATTGAAACTATCTTGGTATGATTTAATACATAAGAGCTAATAAATCCCATGACAACAGTGCAATTTAAAGCTAAAAGACTAGATCACAATGAAAATGGATTACAATGGTACAATTTTTGTAAAATCAATACGATAATGACAACGTTTAAACAACGAAGAATCTGAATAAATCCAATCCTTGTTCAAAGAAATGTTGTTTAAAACCAGATCATCAAAAAATATAATAGTAGAAGCACTTGGCCCATCCTGAGGCCATTATATATAATTTCAAACTTCAAAAATACCATTTTTTCTAAGCACATATTTTTAGGTTTCTCTATAAAAAGTAGTTCCAATAATATATTACATATTTGCATCATTGAAATGCATACAATGTTGAGAATATAGCTTGAGGGCTTTTCCTCCACTTCTGGTTTCTTTTGTCTTGTCATGATATTTCTACAAATTAACCTCTATTTGAATTATTTTATCCCCTTCAAAGATCGAGTTATAGAAGACACTAGGGCTACATAGTTGATTTACAGAAATGAAATGGATCTGGTCAGTTGTTACCCACAAAAAGTTTGTTTCCATTGATCCTCTCTGCGTCTTGCTTGCTCTATGTGACCATCTTTTGATTGTGTCCCCTTTCGTTGCCCAAAATCGATGAAGTCAAAACCACATTCTTTTTTAAGCTACGTTTCCACTTATTGTTTCTCGTATTGTCATTTCGAAGGCCACTTAGCAAATGTATATAATCCTTTCACCATCACTTCATTCAAGCTGCCAGCGGCCTTTGAGAATAATTCACAGCATGAGGCGTTCAACTACATCGAACAGGTACATGGTGAGTAAATCCGCGGAAATGAAGCCCAGTGGATAGAGTTTTTCATATTTGTTGTTTTCAGCGATCTACATCTGCAGATTCTCTGTAAATGATGGCATAGGTTACTATCAAGAAGACGCCAAACCATCTACACTTTTGATACAACCTAGATCGAACAGAGCTATTTGGCATCCTGATGTCGAATGCAGATATAAGCTCAGGACCCTTGACATCGAGAATGATGCAGAATTGAGAGTTTAACATACTCAAGATAAAGGTGATTCTATAATAGAGTATCGTGTCATAATGAGACTTGAACTTGGATAACCAGATTGTCATTAAATCCAGGAATTTGGGTGAGGAGATTATCATTAAATCCAAGAATTTGGGTGAGGAGATTATCATTAAATCCTCACAACCATTTAGCATATACTCAATTGACAAAATTGTCTGTTACAAAATTGGGATATAAAATTGCTATTTACTTATTAGCAATTAGGGAAGTCATCTTTTTTCCTCGTGAAAGGCATATATAATCATGGCTAGGAAGAATGTGACTTCAATGTTCTAATTATATTGATAGGAGTGTATTTTGGAATAAAATTTTTAGAATTTTTATTTAGTTATTAATAAAAATATGTTTTGGAATAAGATTTCAGAAGTTTAATTTAATTATTGATAATTAATACATGACTAGTAAATATTTATTTTAAAAGTAACTGTTATGTATTTTTGTATTTTAATTTAATTAAAAAATATTATAGAATTTAATTAAATTTAAATATATATAAAATATTTGACTATAAAATAAGTTATGGTTTTTTAGTATATGATATTAATAAGTTTGGGTATTGGTTCATGGTATTATAACACAATTTATTTACACATTAAGAATCTTTATGAGAAAGTGGAAGTAAATTTTTTTTACATGTTTTCTCAAATGTATATATATTTAACCCATACATTAATTCTTTATATAACAAATCATAATAATATAAAGTTATAATTCAGTTAATTTTTATGATTTTTAAAATTTTGGAATAATGAGATATATTATAGAGTAAGTGTTTTGATGTTTATTGTGAATTGATGCCTATAAAATTCACAAACCATTTGATTTATAACTATACTAGTATATATAATTCTTCTAAAGAAAAAATAATCTTTTTTTATAGATTGAAAAGTCTCTCAGGTGCTTTTTTGTTTTCTTGGCCTAGTGTTCAAAGGAGAGACTACTTGAAAGTATTTCTTCTTCCCTCTCTTACCTCTTCTTCTTGAAATACTTCTTTGTTGGCATTATTGTTTGGACTTACAATTAAGACGGGGAATGTTAGCCTCTTACTCATATACAATCGTGAAGTCCTAGTGTTACTACCACCTTTGTATGTCACATTCTAGGATATAGTTGTTATCCTAAGTGTGTTTCTAGATTCCTATTTTGCCTCCTCCTACTTTATTTCTTGATGAGGTATTGAGGTGAGAGAAAAGAGGTGGTTTCAATCATGTAATATATATTTGCATTATTGAAATGAATATAATGTCAACAATATGGATTGAGGCCTTTTCTGCCACTTCTTGTGTCTCATTGTCATGCATTTTATTTATTTAACATCTTGGAGGTCTTCATGCAATGCACTTCTATGTGCCTCATTCTGAAGCATGCCCAACATCTTAAGCCTACCTACTCATAATCTATCATTTGAGTCCAAGTGTATTCTTTTGCTACCAACTTTATTTTTTTCATGCATCCTTCATTGAAATTCATATCAAAATAGATTCAAAGTTCTAATGCACATGTGCTTTATTTATTTTCCCCTAAAGTGAAACTCACTCAATGCATCTTCAATATCCCTAAAAGTGTAACATAAAATATACACCCAGAATGAAGTAGTGGAGAGAGACTTCAACCCTAGTTCAAATGTTGGACACTCAGTCTTCATGCAAAATCAAAATTTACCCTAAAAAAACAACCTTATGTTAATAATCTATTATCTATCCTTTGTTAGGTCAAATTCCACTTTTAACAAAGCCTTGGAACAAGGATAAATATAAGCTTCTTTCTTTCAATTTAGTTTCTTAGGGCATGCAATCCATTGATTAACATATGCTAGCTTTGGTTAAAGGCAATTGGACCCAATATTAACCCATTTCCCTTATAGAATGCAAATTGTTTTATTGTGTCTTTATCTATGAGTTTAATTTACAATTATGATTTGAGGGTATTGAGGTAAGGGCCCTCCAAGGTTCCCTCGCAACAGTACATCCTTGAAGGATGTGACACTTATAGCTAAGGAAGGCACACAAGGTCCCAATGAGAAGTAATTCTTCCTTGCTAGGGAGAGAGGATTTTTTAGGATGAAATTTGCGAAAGCCATTGGTGGTAGATAACAATTAGGGTTAAACCCCTAGTCACATCAAAGATTTCCCTCTTAAAATTGCTTAAAATGGTTAAAATATTAAATGTTTTGATTTTAGACTATTTCAATGTCAACTTGGCATTGATTTTGGACTAAAATCCTCTACAATAAGATAGGGATGATTTAAATTAGTGTTAAATGGACAGTTAGAATATCAATATATCATTGTAATGAAAAGAGAGAGAACATTTCTACATATTGCTACACACCAACCCTCGATAAAGATTGCACAATGATATTGATGGTTCCATAATTGTTAAAACTATTACAAAGTATAAAATATATGCTCTCATTTGTCTTATAGATCTATTAAGCCATTAATAGGGAGAGACTAAAATTTGTTAGATTTACTTTGCGTAGTAAATTTATACAAAAATTATTTAAGTACAACATAAATACTTTATGCTTGTTAGGCGTAGCCCAAGTGGTTAGGCTCATGGTGATAATGCCACCCACCTTGGTACAAATCCCAACTAACCTTTTTCAATATGGGTTGGTCTCTCTTCAAAGAATTGTCACTACACCTTGATTCAAATTGTTTACATGGATCTATCTTTTCATCCACTCCATAGTGCTAAATGTTTTGCTTTACTCATCGATATTGTCATCAGTCCTAAAAAGGCGGGGAAATTTCACTTGGATATGTTTGTCCATTCCTAGACTTATCTAGAACTCCAAGCTAATTTTTTTATTAATATAAATGTTCCTCTATTTTGTTCGAAAAAAAAAATATAGAAAAATTGATGGATCAAAAGTTGTAAATTCCTAGCTAGTGATATGAAAACAGATCAAAGACACCAGGAAATATTTACACGATACACAAGTGACTTTTTAGCCGAGCTGAAAAGAAAATTGTGCAATTTAGTGAAATAAAAACAATCCTGCAAATATGACATTAGACTACAACCAGGAAAAACACAATATAAAAAAATTAAAACAGCTTGCAATGAAATGGACAGGAACAAAAATAAAGCTAAAAAGGAAGAATACAACGCATGGTCACATTGGGTTGCCAGAATTTCTACATGCTGCATTCTGAAATTTTATGTCTAGAGCTGTATAACTATGAATTTACTTTATTCTTCTCTCTGAGCGGTAGTTTTGTATTTAGTAATATTATTTTTATATATATTATATATTTATATATTATTGTTAAAGTTATAGTTAATCTAGGCACCAAATTCATATAAGATAATTGAGCCAAATTTCTAGAACCTTTGATGATCCCAATTTTAACAGAGAAATTCCATTTCTCATATTCCTAGCCATATATTCTCATAATTTGAAAAATCTTCCAGAAAAAATACAAAAAAAAAAACCAAGCCAGTAACCAACTCAATTTTAAAAACACCCCAAAAATATTAGTTAAAAAAATTCCAAAATATTTAACTAAAAATGAAAAATAAAAATCCTCAATTCTCCTTATTTAATCTCCTTTTTACCCTTAAATAGAACAAAATATTGAAATTTATACTAACATAACAAACTCACAAATCCCATCAAACCCTTAAATCTAATAAAATTAAAATATAGAAAGAACTATTACACTAAAACATGACAAACCCACAAACCCTATCAAACCCAAATCCCTTGGCCTGTACATAAAATCCCAGAAAGCGCGATAAAATCCCACAAACCCTATCATACCCAAATCCTTTAGCCTGTACATAAAATCCCAGCAAGCCCAATAAAATTACATAACAGAGATGAGAGGAAAACCACGTTACCTTTACTACTAAAGGGGTCGATAAGCCGGATGATGATCGAGCGGATCTCAGGGCTGGCGATCTGAATCTCCTGCGCGCGCCTGCCTTCGGCCCTCAGGCCCTGCCTGGCAGGGCTGCGCCCCTCGCCTTCTCCTGTGCTTCGCTTCCTCCCCGGACTCCCGCCTTCGGGGTCCCTCCCTCCCTCCGCTTTGTTTTCCCTTTGTTTCCAACGGGCCTGCAATTACAGGGTCCGCCCCCCCTCCCCCAGTCACTGAGAATCAAGAAGAAATTTTTGCATCCCTTTTCTCTGAAACTACAGATGAAAGACCTCGTCCCTCAGTAACAAAGTTTATTAAAAAACTGGATGAAATCCCGAAGGGAAATCTTCCTCCTGCTCTGCCAAGGAAATCTGCAATAGCTCTGGCAGAAAGGGGCCTTGTAGGCCAGTTCACCGGGCTCTGGCCCTCACCAAGATCAGTCCAAAAATGGGTCGAGCGCAACTGGAGTTCAATGATCCAAGGAAAGATCGCCATCAGATTCTGCGGACGTGGATATTTCACATTCCTCTTCGAATCGAAGGAAGACAAGAACCTCATCTTCCGCAATGGACCTTATTTCATGGATACAAGAGGCCTTTATTTGAATAGATGGACTCCGGACTTCGATCCGGAAATGGATATTCCAAATGCGGTCCCAGTCTGGGTCCGCCTCCCTCATCTGCCGCTTCACTACTGGGGGGATGAATCAGTCAAAGCAATAGGAAATGCAGTCGGAAAATACATCGACAGATCTGAACCAAGGGAGAACATGCATGCATGCGCAAGGATCTGCGTGGAAGTAGACCTAGGAAAAGGACTGCCATAAGCCATAAAGATAAAGGTGGACCAATGGACGCACATTCAGCAGCTGGACTATGAGCAGCTCCCCTTCAAATGCAAGGTATGTCACGAGTATGGCCATTTCACAAATAGATGCACTAAGTTAAAAGTCAATGAAATAGAGAACACTGAGGAAAATGCAGAGGGTTCATGGGAACATGTCAAAAGGAAAAAAGCCTTCTCCCACTCAGGGAAATACTTCTAAACCTCCCCTGGAATCCAGTCTTCCCCCCCCGCCCCCCCCCCTCCAAACTCAGCTTTGCCCTCCTCCTCCAACCCTTTCGAATCCTTGGCCGAAGAACCTTCTTCTCCCCCGTCCTCCCCCCGGCAGCCTCTCCCCGTTCGTTCCCCCCCCCCTTCCCCCCTCCCACCATCGAAAGAATTCTCACTAGAAACAAAGCTAAAGAAACAAGTCAGCCCATCGATCCCCCAAGGAAAGTGGGTAGAAAGTCAAATAAGGAACTTAGAGATGAAACAGCAGCAAAGGAAATGGCAACGGGCACACAACAACCTATGGACTCATATATAGGCAAGCTAAAAGGGAGTGGAGAAAAGGCCAAGGAGAAGTCTAGATCCCACCCAACAAACGGTAAATAATGATCCTGGTCTCTTGGAATAGCAGGGGGATGGGTTCTTCCTCAAAATGGAAAGCTATAAAGGATTTGTTAAATCAGGAACACCCGGATCTTCTCCTTATCCAGGAGACCAAAATCACTGAACAAGATTTCCAACAACAACTACAACACTTGAAAAACTTCACAGGCCTTTCAATAAGCTCAGATGGCGCTTCAGGTGGGATTGGAACAATTTGGAACAAGAACAATTGGGAAATTATTCACTCATACCTCTGCCCTTGGTGGATCAGAACAGACATGAAAAACAAAGGCACTCAGGAAGTCTTCCACATCTACAACATATATTCCCCAAATCACTACAGGGACAAAATCAGCTGCTGGAACACAATAGAGGCAGACCTCCTCACCATCCATAACAACAGAATAATCATTGGGGGCGACATGAATGTCATAAGAAACGCGCAAGAGAAATTTGGGGGAAACTTTCATGCAGACACTTCTCGGGATAAGCTAGAATCCATCATTCAGTCATACAATCTGCTAGACACTCCCTTGTCAAACGGAAAATATACTTGGAACAATAAAAGATCAGGCTCTCATAATATTAAGGAAAGACTGGACAGGTTTCTAATTCAGGAAGGAATAGCAGAAAACCATCAGTCCATTAAGAGCTACTTAATGCACGCCTCAGCATCGGACCATAAGCCAGTGATCCTCAACCTGGTCAAAGAGCGCAATCTAGGGCCTCTCCCCTTCAAATATAATAAAATCTGGGACCTCCAAGAGGATTTTCGTGCCCTCATTCAAAATCAATGGGACAAGGAAGTCATTGGATCGCCACATTTTGTCTGGGAAACAAAACTAAAACACCTCCGGGTTGTCATTAAGCAATGGGAAAAGGAAGCGGCGAACGCTGAAAGGAAAAAAAAAACAGACGTGATCGCAAAGATGGAACGGTGGCACAATGACAAAGAGTCCACCCATTATTCAGAAGAAGATTTAGAGCAGGAAAAAAATCTCTACAAAGAACTTTTCAGATAAAATCGATTAGAGGAGGAGGAACAAAGACTAAAATCTCGCTGCCTATGGTTGAAAGCCGGCGACAAGAACACTTCATTTTTCCACAATAACATCAAACTTAGGAGAGCTGGGAATCAAATCGACAAAATTGAGGTCAATGGGAAAGAGGTGAAGGACCAAGAAGAAATCAAAGATGCTGCCCACAATCACTTTAAGGCCCTCCTTACAGCAGCACCACAGCAAACGGATAGCGCAGAATTTCTCAGTAAAATAGAGTGCAAACTATCAGAGGAGCATAACCAAGAGCTGGACCAAGATGTCACTGAAGAGGAAATTCACACAACAACATTCAGTATGCAGCAAGATAAGGCTCTGGGGCCAGATGGATTCACAGTGGCCTTCTATAGGCAGCACTGGGAAACTATCAAAAAAGATTTCATTCGAATGATAAAGAATGTCTTTAGAAATCACAAGCTGGGCGAGAACACCAAATCTTCACATATTGCCCTGATCCCCAAGGAAGCAAACCCCCTCTCGTTTGACAGGTTTCGGCCCATTTCTTTATGTAATGTCTCCTATAAGATTATAACAAAAATCCTTGCAAATAAACTCAAAAAAGTCCTCCCCCTTCTAATATCTGAAAATCAAGGGGGTTTCGTCCCAAGTAGGCAAATAACAAAGAATGTCATCCTCATACAAGAATCCATCCACAGCAGTAACAACAGAGGGGAACGAGGAATGATAATCAAACTGGATATGGCCAACGCCTTCGACCCTGTGGACCAATCCTTCTTAACAGCAGCTCTAAAGAAATTTGGGATCTCAAGCAACTTCATCAGCATAATTAATGGGTGCATCTCCAATCCCTGGACTGCACCTTTGATTAATGGCAGGCCCAACAAATATTTCAGAAGCTCTAGAGGGCTGAGACAAGGCTGTCTCCTTTCTCCATTCCTCTACATTATCATGGCTGAGACCCTGAGCACCCATCTTGATCAACTCCGCAATAACAAAGAGATACCGGGAATCTGTATAGAAAAAGGGATAAAAGAGATAAATCATTCGCTTTTCACGGATGACACTCTTCTAATAGGTGGAGCCTCCAGCTTAATGGCAAGGAGATTCAAAAGAATTTTGGACGCTTTCCTCTCAGCCTCTGGGGGTAAACTGAACAATAGGAAATGCAGAATTTATACTTGGAATGTTCCACCCCAAATCCAACAAAGAATATCCTTGATTTTAAACATTCTGGTTCAAAGAAATTGGAGCTCTTTCCCTTATTTAGGACTGCCTTTGGCTAAGGAATCCGTCAAGTCTGAAGTCTGGACAAAACATATTGAAAAGATGAGAGGCCTCCTTCAAGGCTGGGGAGCTTCTTGGCTCAACTTAGAAGGTCGCACAATTCTCATTAAGGCTGTCCTCTCAGCTCTCCCAATCTATCAGTACGCTGTCATCATGGCGCCGGCCAGCGTTCATAAACATTTGGAACTCATCATGAGAAGCTTTCTTTGGCAGGGAGGAAAGCAGGAGACCAAGAAATTCAGTCTCGTAAAGTGGGATCAGGTAACCCTCCCTTGTGAAAAAGGGGGTCTCTCCATTAAACTCCCAAATCTCTCAAATCAAGCCCTGGGGCTCAAACTGATATGGAAAATTCTCTCAAACAAAGGATCATGGTGGGCCGAGGCTATAAAACGAAAATATCTGAGAGGTCCGAATTCAAACATCCTCACTGAGGCAATTATCGATAGACCTTGTACACCATGTGGAGACTGATAAAAAAAGTGCTGCCTCACTTTAAAGAAAATGTATCCAAACTCCCAGGAAATGGAAAGGACACCAAGATCTGGTTGGATCGCATCATGGGTTCAAAACCGAGAAACCTTCTACAAGACCTTCGACCCCTGCAGGATTGGATGGAAGCCCGAAAGATAACATCTCTGTTCGACATATCCTTATGGAACCACAACCGTTGGCTAGATTGGAAGGATATTCAAACACCCCCCCTCCTTAAGGATCAATGGATCAACCTCAAGCTTTCCCTTTCTGGCTCTGCTCCAACAAATATGAGGACCGAAGATAGATATATCTGGGACCCCTGTGGGGGGAATTTCACAGTGAAAGAAGGTTATAAATCGCTCCAAAACTTATCCCCAGCAGCAAAGTGGAATCTGCACGCAGTGGCTTGGAAGACTGAGTGCATTCCCAAAGTGAAATACTTCAACTGGACACTCCTCAAGGGAAAAAACCTCACAGCTGAGAACTTAAGGAAAAAAGGAATACAGGGTCCTTCAATTTGCTGCTTCTGTCGAGCAGAGGAGGAGTCCATTCAACACATCTTCCTAGCCTGCCCCTTAACACACCATTGCTGGAAACAGTTGATAAGCCCCATGGAATCTCGAGAAAGCTTTGATCAGATTCCCAATCTTCAGAAAAACTGGATGAACAGCTACCCCTACACCAGGAAAGGCAAACACAACCTCATCCGGGTATGGAAATGCATCCCTGCCTCCCTTTGCTGGCATCTCTGGCTAGCAAGAAACAATTTTGTCTTTAACAACAAAGAGCCAAACATGACTAGTATATTGGCAAAGACAATAGCTAGCATCTCTGAATCCATCAGTGCCAATTACATAGCCTTTCCAGATCAAACGAACTGGCTCCAAGAAGAGAGAGATTGGTATAGCAAATTTAGTCTCATCCACAATCAAACCCAGCTTTCTCTGGCTCCAATTAACAAAGCAAGGCCAAATTGGAAGCTCAGAGGCTCCAAGGAAGAGGTTCAGCAGTGGATCTCAAATCAGAAGTGCCCTGTTCTTCTCTTCGATGGTGCTTCGAAAAACAACCCCGGAAAAGCCGGTGCAGGGGGCATCATCAAAGACCAAAACGAGAAAAGCATCCTCAGTTACGAATGGGGCCTGGGGAACGCCTCCAACAATGCAGCAAAAGCTTACAGTCTTGTCCTAGGGACTTCTCTTCTGTCCAGATTGGGAATCAGGTATGCTATAATATTGGGGGACTCGCCTATTATTATTGGCGCTATGGTCTCAGGCAGAAATTTTAAAAAGGAAGGGCTCAACAACATCAAGACTAGGATTCATGACAACCTTAGACAGCTGGGAGACCCAACCTTCCTTCACATCCTAAGAGAAAACAACGGAGATGCGGATCAACTAGCAACAAAGGCTGTCAGCAGACAGCAAGGACAAGTGCGTGAGAATGACAAGATTTATGCCAAGGAAATCCCCTAGCAGACTCAGCAGTCATCCAGACATTCGGCCCAGCGCCTTCAGAACCCGTCCTCCCCTCAGTCAATCTGGAAGCCAATCTCACCTCGATCTCAATCACGCTCCCTCCTCCATGCTCTCCTCACCTTACGCCCCAGACATCAGCGCAAAGCACCTCTTTTCCACGCGCGCCACTCTCCATCCAAATGCTGGTAAACGTCCCCTCCTTCCCCTCACCGACTGCAACAAGAATATCGTTCAGGAAACACTCCCAGACCTCCCCAATTAAAATATCCGGATCTCTCATCATGACAAGCCTCCCTCTCCTCTTTATATCCATCCTACCTCTTCAGCTCTTCCTAGCATTTCTCTGTGCAATCTGTCTCAGATGTGGTTCAAAGTAGGTATTGATAGGAATCGAATCGCCCTCAGCAGCAAAAGCCTCTCGAGCGCTTATCCCCCCATCCGTTGGCTGCTTCATCTTCGGGACTAGCCCTTCCTCATCAAGCGAGGCCGACAGCAAAGCTCCAGCGCAGAGACAGCTTCTCCTTCAGCTATCAGACAGCAGCACCAAGGGGAAGAATCTCGAGAAACAGAAGGCAAAATAAGAACAATTAAAGGAAAGATGCCAACAACTAGAGGAGGCCATTATCTACATTAAGTCCATCGCGCAAAGCATGCAAGCAGAAGAATCTATCAAGGTCAGCAAAAAAGAGTCCCAGGCGGAAGACCCGGTTAAACAGTCTTAATGTCAAGCAAATTTTGTCTACTGGCTGGCCTCTTTGTCAGGCAATACAGCCGTTACCTATTCCAATGTATTTTCATTAAGCTCAACTCTCAGAAGTCAAGGACAGCGAGCCTATTTTGGACTTTTTCTCTCTCTCTCCTTTCATCTTATGTAACAACTCCTGCTCACAACAGTTTTTTATAATACAAGAGTAGACGACCATGTTAAAAAAAAAGGGGTCGATAAGCCGCTCTTAGGCCTACTGAGAAACGGAAGAGAAGACATGACGATAATAATTTCGCGCCAAGGGGAATCGCGAGTTCGAATCGCACGAGCACCAGGAATTACTTCAAACCAAGTTTTTTCAACTATCACGACAAGTAGTGATTAGATTGCTCCTGTGAGCATGTTCTCAATGCCTCAATGGCTATTTAAAGGCCGAATTGAAAAGTTCTACGAGTCTTTTTCAAACAAACAATCAGTGGACTGGATGACCACGTACTTTTTGCTCGCATGCAACTCCATATGTATATAAACTGAGATTATGATTTTCAAGAATTACTCACGAGTTACGTAAATAGAAAACAAACAGTGATAATTAGAAAAAAAAAAAATTATGATTAATTTCATTATATGAAAGTCCATATAGTAATATTAAAATTTCACATCCAACTTTGAATGAATTATTTGATTTTATATGGATATGGATTTATATATTATGTTTTAATAGAAAATTAAAAATTAATATTTTTCTAATAAAAATTATTAGATCACAAATTATTTATAAAATCAAGATTAATATTGATTTCTTATAGGTTTTTTTTTGTTTTTTTGTTTTGTTTTGTTTTGTTTTGTTTGTTTGTTTGTTTTTGTTTGTTTGTTTGTTTGTTTGTTTGTTTTTGTTGTTTTGTTGTTTGGTTTTTGTTTTTTTTTTATTCTTGTTTTTTGTTTGTTTTTGTTTTTGTTTTTGTTTTTTGTTTTTTTTTTTTCCGCAAAAAGTAAAAAAAAAAAAAATCATAGACTTTCTTATTTCCTTTTACTTCTAAAAACTAAAAAAGTTAAATAAAAAAATCATAAAATTAAATAAAAGGGAAATAAATCTAAAAAAAAATAGTAGCTAATAAATTAAGAAATTACTAAAAAGCTCATAATAAGACCTCAACGAATCAATTGACAGATAAATAAATTTTAAATAATAATAATAAATAATAAAAATTAATTTCCTAATGTTAAATTATAGATAAATGACAAAAAAAATTGGTCAAAGACAAACTAATAGGCAGTCAAAGGCAAAGTTATACAATGGTTGCGACATGGATAATAAGAGCATAAATTTAGCATTTTTAATACATTGTCTTTTTTTTTCCTAAATAGGTGTTTTAATAGGATTATTTTGGCCATGATAAAGTGGAGAATTTTTAGCTTCCTTATAAAGGGAAAAAAGCATTGGCAGTAATCTTTTATAATTTAAATTCCCATAAATTAGGAAATCATTTTCAATGGAAAGCTATTAAGTTTTTCAATTTGTTAAATGACCCCATGATGGGGGTGATCAAACTTTGGAAAACGGGGTCCTGGGAACCCTTACAGCCCCACCCCTCCCCCCCAATGACACATCAAACATGAGTTATGTCATTAAAGACATTATGGGTAGCTGGTATGGCTAAAGAAGTCTCTAGAGGCCCTAGACATTGTTATAATGCAAATGTTGCGCAGTGTAAGTGGTTTTGTGATGTGGGAGATGAGTAGGGGCTCGAGGGAGTTTTTTCATGGTCAGAGTTGCCAAGAAGGCTTGTGGAGAAAGTCGAAAGGCCATTGGATCATGGGGATAAGAAATGGTGATGGCTTCAATGTCCTGTGTTGTTCTCAGGCATTTATCTAGGACCCTGGCACTTAACTTCATCACCTAGGTTTTTCCTTCTAGGCTTGGTGTTAGCTACAGGTATGAACATTGTCTCACATCGTTATTTTCTTTCGTCCAATGTAGCGAGCTTCAAATATTAGGTATTCTACTTCCCCTGCTAGTGTATTTGGCAAAGGATTTGGGCAAGGGAGGGTAGGGAGAACTGGCATCCTTCTTGGTGTCTCTCATCAGCTACAGTCAAGTCGCCCCTATCAAGTTTTGAATTAGGCATCTTTTGTGAGAATGAATTCCTCACTAGCCCTTCTCTATCTCTCTATCCAATCATTAAGCTAATGTCATGGTTTAAATAAGGTATTGGTCCCTCGAGGTCTGTAATTGCTTTTATTTATGTTCTAGTGTGCAATAAAACTCATAGCCTGTCTCCTGAGTTGACCCATTGTGTCTCCAGTCAGTCTGGGTTTCGACATTTTACTGTGAGTCAAGTCTACGTTGGCGAAGAATTTGGGTGGTGGAATTGTCCAAAACGGGAACTCGGTGAAAGTTTTTGGAGTCTTCAAAACCCTAGCCATTTAGGTTTGAGTCGGGAAGAAGATTTTGTCACCCCCTATAATTTTCGGTCTCTGTGAGTTCCTTGAGCTTCCTCTTCCTTAGCCCAATTGGCTCTTCACTATCTAGCCTAGTTGTCGGGGGCCATGTGGAGTAAGAGTCTAGTTGAAAATTTTAAGGGCACATTTGATAGTGTCATTATTGGGGTTTGGGTATTTTCTTGTATATAGGGATGCCTCAACAATGAGGATGACCTCGCAGAGGGGGAAGACAATAAGGAAGACCAGAGGCACGTGCGGGCAGGGATACCTCCTCCAGCGAGGAAGACTCAAATAACATGGTTAGAGTGGGTGAGATTTCTCAAGATCTGACTCACTCACCTAGACATGTTGTCCAACCTCCATCCCTGGACTCGATTGCATATCAATTGCGGGGAATCCAGGCCAACCTGGATATCCTTCGTGCACATAGATATGAAGACAAAAATGAGCTCGTGGCCTACATGAATGTCATTCAATATAGTGAGTCAGATATTCTGGAGCAATTCAACAGTGTACGCAGAAGCCAAAGGCAGACTGATGACCACCTGCAAGAATTAAAGGCATGTATGGAGAACGTCAACTTTCATATACATGAACGACATGGGCCTCTAGTATTAGTTCAGCCTATGCAGCCTACCCATCCACCACCTTGACATGCAGTCGACTGATTGTTTGCTCATTTTTCTCGTTTTTTGGTATGTATGGCTTCTAAGCCCATCGGGAATAAAGGGCCAATTGCAAAATCTTATGCACTAATTCTGACTCTCCTCGCCAACAAATCCAGTTGGAATGAGGTAAGAAGAGCCGTTGAAAACCAATATATACATAGTATATTCATGTTAATATAATGGAATTCTTTTATCAACAAAAAAAAATAAAAATAAAAATCATTAAATGACGCTTATTATAGTTAATTGAGAGTAATTAAAGTTAATTGAAAGTTAAGTAGTGATTTTTTAATTAAAAAATTTATAATGTGAGTGCACTTAATGGTTAAAAACATGTGCTTACTCGTATGAGATCATGGGTTCAAATCTAGGGGAGAAATTTGATTGTTATCTAGTATGACTTTAAGTGTAAATGAGGGATGACCTTAAACCATACAAAATATCCTACCCTTGCTTAAAAGGTGAAGGGTGGGGTGCTTTGTTACATGGAAATAAGAAGAAGAAGATATGGTCGAGAAATATATAGGAGAAATCTTTAAAACCATTTTAAATATCTTGAAAAAGAGGGATCAAGGAGAAATTCTAATGTTGAAGCCCTTATTCATCCATTGAATCACTAATAGGGAACTACCATAGATGTATAAATGAGAGATGCCCTTTTCCTGAGCTAGATGTAGAGTGAGTTTTAGGGCCATGAGCTCACAAAAATTTCTAGTCTCATTCACAATGTTAGTTGGAAAAAGAGATAGAGTGATCACTTGAGAGCTCCTTGAGAAGCTCCATCAAAGAAAGCCCATGCTAAAAGCCCACGCCGTGTCTCTTTTGATTAAATCTACATGTGACCTGATTGATTGTGATTTTTTGGTGAGTTGGAGGAAGGATGAAATGATGTTTATGCTTTGGAGAGCACATTTGAGAGGGATGGGGCCTTCTCTTCAAAGAGTGAACATTGAATGTTCCCTCTAAAAGGGGATTGATTATGAATTTCTAAATGCAATTTGTTCTTTAACATGAGTAATGCTTGGAGTATCAATGCTTTAGAGATAAGACTTAGTTGGAAAGGTCTTCATATAACATTTGAATTAAGAAATTAAAGAAATCACTGATAAATTCACGAAGCGTGTAAATTTGCTGCAAAATTAATTTTGGACCTTTAGAGCTTTTAAATCAATGTATAGTGAGTATTTATTGGTATCGCCATGAAACATATACCATGTTCGAATTGGGAAGCTTAAAGAGCCTTTGAGTTTTCATAAAGATTAAAGATATTTTGAGTTGTCATAAAGTTTAAGAGCCATTTGGATGAATCTTAAAATTGCCATTTGTATTTACCGCCATGAAACATATCCAATGTTCAAATTGGGAAGCTTAAAGAACCTTTGAGCTGTCATAAAGATTAATGAGATTTTGAGTTGTCGTAAAGTTTAAGAGCCATTTGGACGAATCTCATAAATTCCATTTGTATTTATTTTACATGTAGTATGACTATTAGACGAATGACCCTTTTTAGGTCCTTTTTTCTTGTTAATTTTAACCAAAATTAAGAGAATTTTAAAATTTTGAGTTTAATTTGTTTACTTTATAAAATTCAAGTGCCCTAAGATTTTTTTAGGGAGTTGAATAAATTTATGCATTCAAAAGTGTATTTTAAACAACAAAATATTACTATATTGGTTGAAATTGTATCGCCAATGAGAAAGACCATTGCACCTTTATTTTATTGTACCTAGTGATAGCTACTTTCATGCATGCAAACATGTGTACTATGATCT
>APFE030944638.1:1269-30546 GCA_000404065.3 Pinus taeda
AATATTTCTTTTCCTTTTCATTTCAAGTTTAGCACTGAGTTTGAATAAAAGGTTCACAAGTTACAACATCACATTTTAGCACTGCATTTTGCTCTGCCTTGTTGATATGTGCGTGGAAATGCTAGAATACATATTTCTTTTCTTTTTCATTTCAAATTTAACGTTGGGTTCAGATAAAATGTTCGCAAGTTACAACTATCTTGATCTGGTTAGGAAGTATCTCTACAGGGTTCAAATGTTCACAAATTTTGGGAGCTACAAACAACTTTCCGATAATGGGGTAATTGGTGGAAGGCCACTAAAGTCCAGACTATGTGAATACCTGGAGATAGATATGCAAGGGTGAGATTTATGATAATGGGGTAATTGGTGGAAGGCCACTAAAGTCTAGACTATGTGAATATCTGGAGATAGATATGCAAGGGTGGGTTTTCTGATAATAGGGTATTTGGTGGAATGCCACTAAAGTCCAGACTATGAAGGTAGTTTGGATCAGACTACGATGAATTCCTTTCTTGGAGGCTTCCTCTCTACGCTGGTCTATGGTTAACTCTATACCTTCATAAATGCTGGTTGACTCAACCAGAAGTAATGGGAACTCAACTTGATTTGAATTTCGCAGATCTATGGTTAACTCTATACCTTCATAAATGCTGGTTGACTCAACCAGAAGTAATGGGAACTCAACTTGATTTGAATTGCGGTGGATTAAACAGGTGAAAATATGTGGAGTTCTGGTAAGTGTTTTGGTTAAGATTTCAAGTCCCTGCACATATGTTAATTGTATAACTTTAGTTTGGGTATTTTTTTACATTTAAAATTGTCAAATATGTAGAAGTTACTTTACACATAGCTTAGATGAGAAAAAAATTGTCTTAATGTAACATGTAAACTTCATATTACTTATAGCTGATGCTATTGTATCTTATTGTGGATATGTTAATTGTATAACTTTAGTCTGGGTAAATTTTTACATTTAAAATTGTCAAATATGTAGAAGTTACATTACACATAACTTAGATGAGAAAAGTTTGTCTTGATATAACATGTAAACTTTATATTACTTATAGTTGATGCATATTGTGTCTTATAGAAAAAGTTTGTTTTAATATAGCACGTAAACTTCATATTACTTATAGTTGATGCATATTGTATCTTTTGAGACTTTCATATTACTTATAGTTGATGCATATTGTATCTTTTGAGCTTAGTCTCAGAGTATCACAGTTATTTCTGTCAACGTTTCAAATCCCAACAGGGATCCATCATCAGGACCAATCTGAATGATGATAGAAGAAGCGCTTTGTGAAAGGATAAATAGTTAAAGAAATATTTTTATTTGAAAGTCGGCTAATAACTTTATTTTAATTTTTAATTTTTCTTATTAATAATTAATATTTTAAATAGTAAATAAATTATTGTATTATTATTATTTATAATTATTGATTATCATAAATTAAATTATTCTTATTATAGATTTTATTTTTATTTTTAAATAATATTAGTTTTAATTTTTTTACAATTAATAATAATAATTATAATTTATTAAGAATAATATCTATTTAATATTTTTTTTTTTTTTTTTTAAGAATTGAATCTAATTGACAATATTTTTTATCATAATTAAACTATTCTTATTTATAGATTTATTTTTTATTTAATTATTTTTTTATTTTTTATTTTTAAGAATTGAATCTAATTGATAATAATTTTTATCATAATTAAACTATTCTTATTTATAGATTTATTTTTATTTAGTTTTTAATTATGAAAATAATTTGTAATAATAATTATTAATTTATTAAGAATAATAATTAATTTTATTCTATTTTATTTTAATTTTATTATATTTTTATATTGTATCTTATTGTGCATATGATAATCGTATAACTTAGTGTGGGTAATTTTTTACATTTAAAATTGTCAAATATGTGTAGGTAAATTTTTAAATTTAAAATTGTCAAATATGTAGAAGTTGTCAAATATGTGTAGGTAAATTTTTAAATTTAAAATTGTCAAATATGTAGAAGTTACATTACACGTAGCTTAGATGAGAAAATGTTTGTTTCAATATAACATGTAAGCATCATATTACTTACAATTGATGCATATTGCATCTTATTGTGCATATGTTAATTATATAGCTTTAGTGTGGGTAATTTTTTACATTTAAAATTTTCAAATATGTAGAAGTTACTTTACACGTAGCTTAGATCCACAGACAAATAAAATATCAGAAATATATGGCAGGGGAATGAGTAAGCATTTTCAAACTGATTTAAAATCCCCCCTTGGTTGGTGAATAGAACCAATTCAGAACTATTGCTATTTTTGCCGAAGTATTAAGTTATTAACCAAAGATAAAAAAGGTTAGTCTCTTGGATGATTGAAAAAGGATATTTTGAATGTTATATAGAAGTTACATTTCAGGTAGATATATCTACCTTGACGTAACTATAATAAATATAATATTCAAACTCCATTTTTTCACACTTTTCAACCTTTTAAAGGTTTGTCTAGTTTAGCTTGATTATGCTTCAAAATAGTCAATATTGTTTAAGACATCTCCTATTTGCAACATTTTGAATTATTAAGTGGGATCTTGGGTAGGTTTCTACTACCATATATCATGTTTTAATTAGATGGTGTTTTATAATTCACGCAAAAGACTTTAGGAATAATCTTGAATTGCATGCTTGTTTCCATTATGAATCTAGTATTTGTAACTTTTTCCAGGTGAATACCCCAACAACTCGCGTTGAACATGAATCAAGTACCTCAAAAGATTGGGAAGATCAGTTATTCTATTTCCATAGGGGGATATATCTATAGAAGGCAACGACAACTATTATAAATGGCTTTTTTTAGGTTGTATTTAATGAGATCTCACTAGAATTTGCTATTGAAGTAAATCAATCGATGAGTTTGAAGCTTGAAAGTAGTGTTGAATAGGTATTGCAAGGTCTATCTATAACACTATATATCTACATGATTCTAATACCATGATATGGTGTCTCAATAACACTGTTGTCCGGGTGGTAGATGTAGATAGTTTTCTCATGTCCTTCAGGTAAATCGTATCATTATATTTTCTATGAAATCTCAGAATGTGTTCAAAGTTTGTCTCAGATAAGGAAATATGTACTCTTGAATTTATCTATATTGTTGTAATAATATCAAGAATAAAGTTTTCATTGCAAAGAATTGGGATATACCATGTTTTCTATACAATATGAAATTCTTGATTTGTTAGATCCTAACTAGTTCAGGTTGAATTTGTTTTTTTTGTAATGATATTAATAACAAAGTTGAGCGAAGTCTTTTGGTAGAAATCACATAAGAGAAATTTTTGGGTGACACATTTCGAACCAACAAGTGTGGTTTGTCATCAAGACCAGATGAAGAGGCAGACCATGGCAAAGGCTTAAATAGGGAGCAATGCAAAGATATAATTTCAAGTAACGACTATATTTGAACAATAATATTTAAATTATGATATTAATTTATTAATATATTAAAAACAAATATTCTTCCAATAACGGTTATATTTAAACGACTAGTTTTGAAAAAAATATATTTAAATAATGATATTATTTCATTAATTATTAAAAAATATTAATAGGTAACGACTATATTAAACGACTAGTTTTTTTCAAAAGAATTTTCTTAATTCATTATGGATCATAGAAGCTTGAATACAAAAAAAAAGAATAAAGTTGTCATTTCAATCATTGGAATCTACCGTGTAATATTTCTTCACTACATGAAATTGTTGATTTGTTAGAGCCCAACTTATTAGGATTATGAAGAGTCCTCTTTCATGATAATATTTATGAATGCTCTATTCTTGCTGAAAGAATTACATATTACAGAAAGGTGGAAAATAAAAATAAATGAGATGAGTTTGAAGGGTTTCTGTTTTGAAATATGTGGAGGGAGTATAAAATCATTTTCAATTCCTTTCAAATATTTTGGAGCACCCACTAAAGTGCTACATTTTACTCCTAGTTAATTCCCTTTCTGCTATCCCAGTGCTTTTAGAAGCCCTTCTCCAAAGTGCTCTCTTAACTATCTTGGAGGGAATGTGATTACTTGATTGGAATCCACATATTACAATTTGATTAGGACCAAGGGATGAGAAAGCTTCATATTATTCAATCTCTTCTGCAAGTTAAAAGCATATTAAATGATTGCCTTTGTGTTTAATTGATACAACAATCACTCTAACATTTGTTAGGATTGTGAGACCTTTTTCAATGAATTTTTTTATCTTCTGAAAGTTGTGTTCTCAATTAAGGAAATTAAAGAAATGGTGAAATGATGCAATGGAAGGATTTTCTATTTTAGTGCCTAATAATGCCTTGCTAATGTGAAGGACTTGGTATTTTCTTGACTCAAGATTAGTTGCATTTGACTTCCTAACATTCCTTTTAATTCCATTTTTGTCATGTTTATATTGTTATCCTTGAAGTTGGTAATATATTGTGTGTGTAATAAGAAGTATTAACTATTAAGCACTCTCAAAGTTGATATTGACGGATGACTAACTTTAAATGTCCTTACTTGACACTCTAGTATTACATAACCATGCAAAGACATTTTTAATCAATATTAAAGGGAAGATGATTAACTTGCAGTGTTTCTTGGCTTGTCATAATATTACTACATTTTGGCCCCCAATAATATATTTGAGGCTACTTATTGGTTGTTACTTGTGGAGCTTCTCTTTGGCTCAGGAAAACATCTAGGATAAATGTCCATTGCATTGGCATTGGAAATCATCAAAGAGGACTTCATCAAAAGTAGTAGAGGACAAGAGAGCAATTGGTACAATGAGAAGATAACCACTAGAGAAACACCAAGGCACCATAATTTATTTTGTATTTAGATTCACTCAAAATTAACTAGTCACAAAAGTACCATTTTTCAAATATTTTGATGTATACATAAATACTCAAAATGCAATTTCAGGCTAATTATTCAAACTAATAACTATCTGATAGTCATAATTTTATAGTTAAATAGTATAATATGATTAATATTATAGGACACAACTATAGGGTCTAACTGTGAGGGGCATTGAGACAATATATGTACATTTATCATTGTATTAGACAATAATATCTCAGAGTGTGATATCCATCCAACGAAATGTACTACCAAAGGCCATTGTGGGATTTTTTTATTTTTATTTTAGTGGACCGTGATGATATATTTTCTTGGGCCTTATGTTATTCTTCCCTAAGGTTTTGACACTGCTCACAACTAGCACCTTCATTCAACCAAGTGAGGTAATCATCTTGGAAAGTTGAATCATTTTGTCTCCACAATCCAATATGATGTTGGATCAATCTCATGATCCTAAAAACATAGGTCATAATAGGCAGGAACTTTTACTGTGGGCCAAAGCGTTTCCAAATTTAAGGAACATGACTCTTTTAGGACAAACAATAAGGAGATTCTTTACACTGATATTTTTTTTCACAAGCTATCTACTGTCTGATATTCTTAGCATGTAACTTAGTTGGTATGATTTTCTATGGTAATGTTTTATTTACTTTGTTTATACAGGTCATCTAGCCACATAGTGGCCACTATCGCCCAACTAAATACTATTCTCCAACTGAAGAAAACTTGTTTGAGTTTCTTACTTTTCTATGGAAAAAATGACATTGACATTGTTGATGTTGATGTATATGTCATATAAATCCTTTATAGTCTACTTTAGTTTATATTCTAATGTTAATTGTCTTTGATGTATTATACTCTGCATTATATCTTCTTTCATTTTTAGAAGATGAACTCAATATTGATGGTAGGAAGCAAGAATTGAGGAAAGAGAACAATAACACTGGAGTGAAGAAAGCAAAAAGAGAGAGAAGAGAACCAATCTAGTGATGCCCTTAAAGCCAATATCTTGCATGAGACACACATATAAAGATTGATGATCATGTATTTAAAGTTGGTGAATTGACCTACAATGCCTTGGAAAAATAATGATAATGTTTTGAAGTGATGAAACACTATTTCATGTGTGAATTGTAATCCAAACAATATTAAGTTGAAAACTCGTATTGAATACTTGAAATTTCATGTAATATAATTTACGTGGTTGAAATTATTTATAGTTGTATTTGATATTATTTAGTATTGTAATAAACATATGTAACTTTGTGTTTTCACATTAGATGAACATGTGCATTATATGACATTTTTTTAATTTAGTCACAAAATCATACTAATTAATTTATGTTGACTAATAATGAACACATAAAATCAATCTAAAACTACTAAATTAATAGTTCATATTGATTAATGATGAACACAAATAAATTGAATATATGACTAAATTAGTCGTTTATAATAATTATTAATGAAAGTAAATGAAATAAATATAAACAACTAAATTAGTCATTTATATAATGAATATGAAACTACCAAAAAAATATAAATGAATACTGCAAATGATAAATTTGTGATTACAAATGATGACTAAATTTTGCATATATACGGTTATTAGTAGCTAATTTACAGTATCTTATGACAGAACAAAAAATTAGTCATATTTCTTTGGTCATTAATTGGTTTCAAACGATGACTTAAATTTGCATATAAATGACTATTAGTAGCTAATTTACAGAATCTTATAATACGACCAATATTTTGGTCACATTTATTTGGTCATTAATTGGTTTTCTTAGATGATCATATGTAATATATTTTGTTGTATATTTGGTCATTAATTTATCATTTATTTGGTCATTAATTATGACAATTAATGACTAAATAAATGATAAATTTATGACCAAATTTATGACTAAATATACTACTAGATGATAAAATTGAAAAAACCAATTAATTACAAATGACTAAGTTAGATACTGTAAATTAGCTACTACTGGTCACCAACTGAAAAATGGTCATTTATAGGCAAATTTTAGTCATTTTTTTTGTAACTAATTAGCCATTTTGTACTTGTGCAAGGGGGAGGGGTTTGTAATATCCTCTAGTTGATTTTTTTTGTAAATAAAATAAGATCAAGGTAATGGGACACGTATTCCAAGCTGAATGTTAGGAAAAACATTGTGATGGGTATCACTTGTGATTAATTAATGTCTATGGAGATTGACAAAGGCTAAGTGGCATTAATTGACATTTTATTTATGAAATAAAGGAAAATAGGAGAAAAGAGAGATGAAAGGTCACAAAATTGCATGAGTAGGAAATTGAAGGAAAAATAGTGGAAAATGAAGAAAATAGAGGCCTCAATGATATAAAGACTTCTGAGGATCAGTTCACATCTTTTTTTAATTTTAGCTTGGAGCCTTCTTATATTCTCTCACTCTCTCACACTCTTGCACATTTAGAGAAACCTTGGAGAATTATTTAACTATGCTCAGAGCACTCTAGTTTTCACTTGGATCAGAGATAGAAGGCAAGATAAAGTAAGAAAGCGCAAGGGAAGTGGATCAACACCCATAACTAGATTTCTCTGTAGGTAGCAGGTTGAATGTGTGATTTCCTTGCTGATTAATGGATGCATGGTATATGCATGTGGTTATCTGATTATGATCTATCATTGACATGGAGGATTTCCTGGATTGACATGGTTTTTAGTCTTGCCTTTCCATTTCCTAGATAACTATGGTGTTGTGGGTTTTTTCCATTTGATTTTTTTTTGGTTGGTGCTCATAACTTCTTATGGTCGTGGGTTGGAAAAAACACTCTGGAAGCCCTGGAACAACTTGGGTTGAGTTACTAGTCCTGGAGCCTAGTTTGGACAAACACTCTGGAGCCCTTAGTGGGTTGAGTTACTAGTCCTCGAACCATGTTGGAAAAATTATTTGGAGCCATCAAAGGTTGTGGGTTGAGTTATTGGTTCTTGGAGCATTGGACAACTTGGGTAGAGACCGATCTGGTTGGTGTTAGTGATGTCTAACCTTGAGGTGGAATCACTGGTTGAGGGTTGAGGTGGTTTGTCCTTTGGAAGCCCTGGTTTGGTTTTGTTTGTTTTATTCCATGAGATCCCACACTTATGCTTAGAATATGGTGCAGGGGTTGATTGCCTGAAAGAGAGATTTGTTTCAGCTCGATCTATGGTCAGGTGGTATGTGGAAGTCCCTGACTTGGTTGGAATTTTCATGTATTAATAAGAGCTATTTATCTACTTTGAATCATGTATAATTATAGCAATTATGTTGGTGATATTATGTCTGAGTTTCCATGGTTTATATGCTAGTTATTTTTTGATTATAAGATTCTCATATGATGTGTATCTTCTATGGATCATGTCATGAATGGTTTAGCTATTGATCAATCGATGAATGTATGGACTAATAAGTGTTGTTGCATATATTTGAAGATGATATAGGGCCTTCTTAATGATTTTATGGTGATATTATTTAATTAATGAACAAATATGTATTTATAACCTATAGGTACTATGTACACAAAGTGTTTGTATAAATGAGTAATTGGGATCTCTAACTTCTCGAGGTCATAACTTCATCATACAGTCTTCATTTGACTATCATAATACCTCATTGGTTTGTAGATTTCTGTGGAGTGGTTTCTGAGAGACTGAATATGGATATTCCACAGTGTTCATTTTTTTATTTGTCGACGTTTCGAGCCTAGACCAAGACTCATCATCAGGACCTCGTTTTGAAGATCTCTAGGAGGATATTGTGAAAACATTTTGTGATATATAATTTGGAACTTTTCCAGTTTGTCCATTTCCCTTGAAAATTTCGTTTAGGCCCTTAAAACGACCTTAGAAATTTAGAACCTGAAAATCTGCCAAAAATAGAAAGTTGTGTTAAATTTAAAGAAACAAAAGTAAAATGAAATAATGTTGGGTAAAACTAGGTTGATAATAGTGTGATCATGTGTCACTAAGTGTTTGCAATTAGTTGTATACATGTGGACCCCAATTTCCATAAGTGCATCTTGGAAGTTTTGTCTAACATTGTAACTCTGATATGTTTTTTACCCCGACGAGCTTGCAAATTTGGGTAAATGTGGGAGGGGTGGTTACACTTTTTGACTGCAGATTGAACTTTATTTGGATAAATTCTCAAATAGGTTGAATGCACTGCTAATTTATAGTCTTTCTGTGTGGTCGAATTCCCTTTATGAGGTTGACTTGAATAGAGGGCATGCCGACTTGGCGGAGGAGCCATAATTGACCAAATTACATAAAATAATTTTTCTTTCTTTGACATAATAAGCCCAAGAATGATCTAGTACATAATGAATCATGACACAAACCCTAGAAGCATGCGATGGGTGCTTAGACCTAGAAACAAAATAAATTGAGCATGAAAACCATGCTTATAAAAATAATTTTCTTTTGATCTTTACAATAATTTTTCTTTTTCTTTCTTTTGACAAATACATTAGACAACATTTATGAAGACTGATACTAGTTACATTTCTCAACACATGCAAAATAAGTGCAGTTGTAGGAAATGATGTTTATTTTTTGTAGTTCATGTTTCCAGTGACAAAGGGATGGATGATGAGGATAGTGAAGTCCTAATGAGGTATCCTATATTGCATTAGTTTCAGGATGTGTTTCTTGCAAAGATTTCAGAGTTTCCCCCTCATAGAGTGGTGGATTTCTTTATGGAGTTGATGCCAAGAGAAACATAAGCATCTAAGGAACCCTACAGGATGAGCACTCTCATGTTGGTGGAATTGAAGTCGTAACTTAAAGATATGCTTGATAAAGGATACACAAGACCAAGTGTATCTCCTTAGGGATCACAAATTTTGTTTGTAAATAAGAAGGACAATACTTTCATATTGTGCATTGATTACAGACAACTAAACAAGGTGAATGTCAAGAATAGGTACCCATTGCCTCAGATTTACAATTTGTTTGATTAGCTGAAGGGATTTGCAATATTTTCAAAGATTGATCTAAGATCAAGATATCATTAGGTGCACATCAAAGAATAATACATCTATAAGATTTCATTTCACATAAGGCATGGGCACTATGAGTTTGTGGTGGTTCCTTTTGGTCTTACCAATGACCCAACCACCTTCATGTGTATGATGAATAATGTGTTGCACCCTTGCTTGGATAAGTTTTAGATAGCCTTTTTTGACGATATATTAGTCTATTCAAATAATGAGGAAGAGCATGTAGATCATCTGACATCATTATTGAGATTCTTGAGAGAGCATAAGCTGTATGCCAAGCTCAACAAGTGTAGCTTCTTTTAGTCTCAAATTCATTACTTGGTACATGTTGTTTCCAAGGAGGGTATAATAATGGATCCAATAAAGATTAAGGCTATCTTGGAGTGACCAACTATGAAGAATGTGAATGAGGTTAGGTCATTCATATGACTAGTAGGTTATTAAATGAGATTGGCTATCCTATCACATCTTTGTATAGGAAAGGAAAGAAGTTTTAGTGGACTGATGAGTGTGCAACCAACTTTGACCAGTTGAAGAAATTGCTTATCAATGCTCCAACTTTGAGGATATAAGAACTTTGTGGTGTGTATAGATGCCTTCGAGGAGGGACTTAGTGGAGTCTTGATGCAAGAAGGGTAGGTAATTCTCTATGAATCACAAAAGATGAATGCACATGAGAAGAATTATGTGACTCATGATCTTGAGTTGGAAGCTATCATTCATGAATTAAATATGTGGTGACATTATCTCCTTGGTAGGAAGTTCATTTTGATGAGTGATCATAGTGGATTGAGGTACTTGTTTGACCAACCCAATTTGAATGAAAGAAAAGCTAGATTGTTGGCTACTCTTAGTAAGTTTGACTTTGAAATAAGGTATACCAAAGGAAAGGAGAAAAAGGTTATGGATGCTCTTAGTAGGAGGGTACATGTGAATCATATTTTAGTTGTGAGATTTTATGGGAAATATTTGAGAGAGTGGATCTTACATGCAGGGCAACATGATGAGAGGTACCAATAACTGAAGCAGAGATTGCAGCAACAAGGTGAGGGTGAAAAGGATGAGGACTATCACCTCACAAAAAATGTCTTGGTTATATTTAGGAACATGAGTTTCATGTTAAGCCATATTTAGGCCACCTAGGATACCATAAGACTTTGACAACTATTAAGAAGTTCTAATATTGGCCCAAATTGAAGAAAGAGGTGGCTAAGTTTGTTGCTAAGTGCTTGGATTGTCAACAGGTGAAAGTTGAATGCAAGTATGTAGCTAGTTTGTTGCAACCTATTCTGATTCTAAAATGAAAATTGGAGGTCATTTCCATGGATTTCATTATAGGATTTCCAATGACATCAAGGAAGCATGACACCATCATGTTTGTGGTTGACATGTTGAGCAACGTAGCTCAATTCATTACAATAAAGTCTATTAATTCAGCTATCAAAGTGGCTCAAATATTCATCAAGGAGATAGTGAAGTTGCATGGATTTCCCAAGAGGACTATATCAAATAGAGATGCCAAGTTCACTTCCAAATTTTGGAAGGAATTGTTTGCAGGCTTTAGGACAAAGCTAACCTTTAGTATAACTTATCATCTGCAGACAAATGGGAAGACAGAGAGAATCAACAAGACCCTTGAGGATATATTGAGGATGTATGTCATGCATCAACAAAGGAAGAGGCAGGAGTATCTTCCACTAATGGAGTTTGCTTATAATAATGGTTATGAATAATCCTTGAATATTAGTCTATTTGAGGCTCTCTATGGGAGGAGTTGTAATACTCCTATCAGTTAGAGTGATCTAGTGAGAAGGGTGTTGATTGGACTTGATATGTTGAGAGAGATGGAGCAGGAGATGAAGGTTATCAAGAAGAATTTTAAGGCAACACAGGATAGGAAGAAGAGCTATGCGGATCAACATAGAGTATTCAAGGAGTTTCAAGTTGGAGAGCATGTGTACTTGCGTATCAAGCCTAAGAAGATATCCCTAAAGATTAGATCATGTGCCAAGTTGGCACCTCAGTATTGTGGGCTTTTTGATATCCTTGAGAAGATTGGACCAATGGAATCCAAACTTGCTTTATCTCCATCAGTGAAAATCCATGATGTTTTTCATGTTTCTATGCTTAAAATATATATACATGATGTTGATCATGTGATAGATTGTTCTGTAGTGTAGGTGGAACTAGAAGGAGAGTTCCATCCAGAGCCTCAATACATCCTACAATGGAAAAAGTTCATTCTCCAAAACCAAGCAATAGAGCAAGTTAAAGTGCAATGTTAGCACTTTGGGTCCCATGAAGCTACATGGGAGATTTCCGATCAGATGCAGGCATTATATCCTTCTTTATTTGTTGGTTGAAGCAAATGTATACATAAGAGTCATAAGAACATGAAGGACGATGTTCCCCTAGGGGGGAGGGGTTTGTAACAACCCCGTGTTGAAATTACGTGTAAATAAATAATGTATGGACACTATAAAAGAAAATATAAAACCAAGGTCATGAGACACATATTCCAAACTGAATGAGGGTAAAAACATCACATTGGGATCTGCTTGTGGTTAATTATTTATTTATTGGCTATGGAAATTGGAATTGGCATTAGCAAGAGGAAAAAGACAATAAATGGAAAATTATTTATTATAGGATAGCAAGGAACATGTGGAAAGGATGCAAAAGAAATAAGGACAAATGAAATAAATTCCATGAAAGGGAAAATGAAAAATATGCATGAAAGGACAAATGAAAGAAAAAGGAAATGAAAAGAAAAGAAATTGGATAAACAACATTCAACTAGCATTCTCTTTGGGAAAAGAGAGGAAATAGGAGAGAGAGCACCAGAGCACAAGAGGAGAAGAGCACTTGGAGACAAGCAAAGAAAGAAAGGATAACAAGTAGTGGAAGAACAATTTGTGTGGTAGCCAAGAGGAAGGTTTGGAAAACAATAAGAAAGGGCATGAAACAACTATGTATTTGCATTGAGGTAGCATTATGCATGTTTGATTATCTTGCTGGAATTTGAATGCATGGTTCATGCATTCATTTTTTGATCATTTTTGCTGTCATTGGCATGGAATTTTCCTGGATTGAAAATGATGTAAAACCTTTCATTATGCCATTTCTTGGATAGTCATGATGTAGTGGGTTCCTATAACCACCTCACCCCATATTTACCCACTTTCATATGCTCACTAGGGTAAACATGAAGATCAAAATTACTATGCAAGACCCTATTACCAAGATGCACTTAAGGGAAATTGGGTCCATATGTCTGGAACTGACTGCAACCACCCAATGACACATGATCACATTATTATCAGCTCAACTTGACCCAACACTATTTCTTTTCAGTTCATCTCCTTAAATTGAGAAAAACTTTCTATTTTTGGATTTTTTTTTGAGTTTTAAAATTCTAAGGCTATTTTGAGGGCTTACGCATCATTTTTAGGGAAAACAGAAAGACTAGAAAAGTGCAAGACTAATTAACCTTTTTTTTTTGCCTCTTTATGGAGATCTTTGAAACAAAGTATTATGAGAGTCAAACAAATATCATATGAAAAAGTTATGACCCTGGGAAGTTGGAGGTCCAAATTACTCATTTATACAAACACTTTGCATACATAGTACCTGTAGGTTATAAATTCATATTTTTTCATTAATTCAATAATCACACTAGAGAATCAATGATAAATCCCTATTCCCTCTCCACATAGCTGCAACACCACTATTAGTCCATACATTCATTAATAGATCAATAGCTAAACAATTCATGACAAGAGCGATAGAAATACACATCATATGAACAACATATAACCAGAAAATAACCAACTTATAAACCATGGAAAACCAACCATAATATCACCAACATAATACCAACAATTATACATAAATCATCATAGAAGAATAACTTTTATTAACATATGAGAATGCAAACCAAATTAGGGACTTCCTCGTACCATGCAACCATAGATTGGGCTGAACCAAATCTCTCTTTCAACCAATCACCTCTGTGCCATATTCCAAGCATGAATGTGGGATCTCATGGAATAAACCAAACAAAACCAAACCGGGGCTTCCAGAGGCCAAACCACCTCAACCCTCAACCAATGATTCCACCTCAAGCTTGGACATCACTAACACCAACTAGATCGGTCTCTACCTAAGCAATCTAGGGTTACAAGGACTAGTAACTCAATCTACAACCTTCCAGGGATCCAAAGTGTTTTTTCAACCCATATCCAGGGACTAGTAACTCAACCCACCAAGGGCTCTAGAGCGTTTGTCCCAACATAGGCTCCAGGACTAGTAACTTGACCCAAGTTGTTGGACATCACTAACACCAATTAGATTGGTCTCTACCTAAGCAATCTAGGGTTACAAGGACTAGTAACTCAATCCACAACCTTCCAGGGATCCAAAGTGTTTTTTCAACCCATCTCCAGGGACTAGTAACTCAACCCACCAAGGGCTCTAGAGCGTTTGTCCCAACATAGGCTCCAGGACTAGTAACTTGACCCAAGTTGTTCCAGGTCTTTTAGAGCATTTGTTCTAATCCACAACTGTAAGGTATTATGAGCACTAACCGGAAAAAAATATAATGGAAAAACCCACAACACCATGGCTATCCAGGAAATGGAAATCCAAGGCTAAAACCACTATAAATCTAGGTGATCCTCCATTCCAATGACAACACATACTTAGATAATCACATGCATACACCATGCATCCATAAGTCAACACACATGCAGCCTATTACTTGCAAAGTAATCCATTTGTAGATGCTGATCTAACTCTTCCCTTGCACTTTCCTGCTTTCCCTTTTCCTTCTTTCTCCAAATCCAAGTGAATACTAGAGTGAGCAAAGCATGCTCCAAGAATGCTCTAAGTGTGCAAGAATATGAGAGAATGAGAGAATAGAAGAGAGATCCAAAACTGAATTGACAAAAGGCTGTGAATTGATCCTCAAAAGCCCTTTTATTATTGAGGTCTTTATTTTCTTCATTTTCCCCTTAATTTTCCTTCAATTTCCTCCTCATGCAATTTTGTGACCTTTCATCTCCCTTTTCTCCTATTTTCCATTATTTTCATAAATAAAATTCAAATTAATGCCACTTTTCCTTTTCCAATTCCTTTTCCAATTTCCATAGCCATTTATTAATCACCAGTGATCCTCATCACTATGATTTTCCCAACATTCAACTTGGAATACTTGTCCAATGACCTTGGTCTTATTTTATTTACTTAGAAAATCAACTAGGGGTTGTTACAAAAAATGGAAAGACTGGAAAAGTGCAAGACCAATTTACCTATTTGTTTTTGGCATCTTCATGTAGATACTCGAAACAAGGCATTATGATATTCAAACAAAGATCGTATGCCAAAGTTATGACCCCGAGAAGTTGGAGATCCAAATTACTCATTTATACAAAAACTTTGTGTACATAGTAAATATAGGTTATAAATATATATTTGTTCATTAATTCAATAATATCACTAGAGAATGATCGAGAAGGCCCTATTCCCTCTCCACATTGCTGCAACTCCACTTATTAGTCCATACATTCATTAATCAATCAATATCTAAACAATTCATGACAAAAGCCATAGAAATACACATCATATGAACAATAAATAACCAAAAAATAACCAACATATAAACCATGGCAACCCAACCATAATATCACCAACATAATGCCTACAATTATATATTAATCATCATAGAATAATAACTCTTATTAACATATGAGAATTCCAACCAAGTCAAGGGCTTACCCATACCACGAAACCATAGATTAGGCTGAACCAAATATCTCTTTTAGCCAATCACCCCCACGTGAATGTGGGATCTCATGGAATAAACCAAACAAAACCAAACTAGGCCTTCTAGAGGCCAAACCACCTCAACCCTCAACCAATGATTCCACCTCATGGTCGGACATCGCTAACACCAACTAGATCGGTCTCTACCTAAGTAATCTAGGGCTACATGAACTAGTAACTCAACCCATAACCTTCCAGGGATCCAAAGTGTTTGTCCAACTTGTCTCTAGGAACTAGTAACTTAACCCACCAAGGATTCCAAAGCATTTTTCCCAACCTAGGCTCCAGGACTAGTAACTTTGTTAGGTATAATTGACTCGGGGTTTGAGTCAAGGTTGACTTGGTTAAATAGTAGTGGTTTTGGGCACATGGTATAGTGTACCCATGGTATTGCATGTAATGGAGCCTATAAAAGGTTGGGAATACTTCATTTTAATGTAGGCTTGGAGGTGAGTGGTGAACGCTCACTTGGCCGGATTGGCCAAGGTTTTGGCCAATGCTAATGTGATCTCATTGGGTTGGGTTTTTCCTGGATAATATTATGTGTATTGTTGTTGGTTATTTATTATTCCTCTCTGTAATTCTTGGTAAATATCAGTAATAATTTATCTATCTGCGGTAAACTTCTTAAAAAATGGTATCAAAGCTAAGTTGGCTTTAGAATGATGTTTTTTGTTGCCAAGGGTTTGTATTGGCTTAATAGATAGAGAGATAATTAAGTTTACTTGCAGATCTAGATCAAAAGCCATAGATTGTGAAGCAAATCTGCACACTATTGGGTCATGAGAGATTCAATGGATGAGGAGGATATGTGAGCGTGGATTAATTAATTGATGAACCACGTACCTGAAAAAGAACGCCTAGATAAATTGCGGTTACAGTGGCTGGTGACCCATGTAATTCGGTAGATGGGTTTTTTTTATATGGACATTGATGTCATATGTACAAAAATAACAACAAGGGTAAAAAAATATATTATTATAATGGAGTGAAATTTTTAATTTGCATGTAAATGGGCATATTGTTCTAAGACCCGGTAAGGCACACGTACCCCTGGGTAATTACCCGTAAAGTCTGGGTTAGACCTAGGTAATAGGGGGATGTCGGGTTAACAAATCCTAGGTAAAAACTTTGAAGGGGGTAAGGGCTAGAGTGAGCGGGATTGTCTCACTTAGCAGGTTTTTGTTGGATTTAATCAAGAAACCCCAAGTCAAGTTTAAGAGGGGAATTGTTAGGTAAATCTGACTCGGGGTTTGAGTCAAGGTTGACCTGGTTAAATAGTTGTGGTTTTGTGCACGTGGTATAGTGTACCCATGGTATTATTGTCTGTGGTATTGCATGTAATGAAGCCTATAAAAGGTTGGGAATACTTCATTGTAATGTAGGCCTGGAGGTGAGTAGTGAAGGCTCACTTGGCCAGATTGGCCAGGGTTTTGTCCAATGCTAATGTGATCTCATTGGGTTGGGTTTTTCCCTGGATTTGGGGTTTTCCTGGATAAATATTATGTGTATTATTGTTGGTTATTTTATTATTCCTCTCTGTAAATCTTGGTAAATCTCAGTATTAACTTATCTCTCCGCGGTAAATCTCTTAACAAACTTGACCCAAGCTATTCTAGGGCTTCCAGAGCATTTGTTCCAACCCACAACTATAAGGAATTATGAGCACCAAATAGAAAATAATCAAAAGGAAAAACCCACTATAGGTTTTAACCTTGTACATAAACTACCTGCAAACCAATTCTTTAAAAAATAAAATAAACAATGGTGAGACCATAAAACATATACACACAGATATTTTCTCCTAGATCCCAAAACCAAGGCTACCATATTGATTTTTCATTATATTCCTTTCAATGTTACAATACATATATATACATGTCGAAGCATCCATAAACCCCAATCCATTAACCTTAGATTAGAACATAACTGTAGTTCCCTTGACCAGATCTACAAGATACCATGGGCAAAAAACCATCATACCCAAAACCATGTGAAAAACCCATGCAGAAAACCATAGGTAGGTCTGCCCACCTAATATAGGGTCCATTTTTTTTTCCCGGGGTGCTACCTCGGACCCTATAGAGGGGGGATACCATGCCCCTCAAACCCACCAATGGGGGCGTTGCTACCCTCGCTATGACCCCCCTGCTGCACTCGACGCAACGAAGGGTAATCTTCCCACCCCCCCTCTAACCCCCTGGCTTCCCGCGTGGGGCTAGCTGTGGAAGGAGTATAACACACACCAAAAATTCTCCCACTTGTTGTTTTCATTTCCACATAGGGGGTCACAGGAGAGCTTAGTCATTGGTACATCCCTACAATACCAATCGTTTCTCTACACCAATAAAACTTATTAGTACTCATAGACTTAGTTAATGCATGTTCCATATTCTTCAAAGTGTCCACCTTTAACAACAACACTTTTTTTCCTCAACCATATCCCTCTCAAAGTGATACTGAACATCAATGTGCTTTGTCTTTCAATGATAAGAAAGGTTATTTTCCAATAAAATTGCACTTTGGTATCACAGTATATGCTTATAGCTCGCTGTACTAACCCCATACTTGAACATAATATTTGCAACCAAACTGCTTCCTTGCTTATGAGTGGCTGCCATGTATTCTGCCTCTGTAGTTAAAAGTACCAGTACAAACTATCTAGTGCTCATCCACTTGAATGCACCTTCAAATAGGTTAAACACATACCCACTTGTAGATATTCTCTGATCCAGATCTCTAGTCCAATCTGCATCAACAAATCCACATTTGTCCAAAACTCTATCCAATCTTGGTCTACCTTGGTAGCACAAACCATAATCACTAGTGCCATGCAAATACCTGAAAACCCCCTTCACTGTTGTCCAATGCTCCTTTCCTGGTTTTGACATAAACCTACTCAATACTCCCATTGCATGTGTAATGTGTGGTCTAGTATAGACCATTGCATACATTAGGCTACTGACTGCACTTGCGCATGGAACACAGGACATGTCCTCTTCCTCTTCTTGTGTCCTGGGACACTGTTCAACACTTAACTTTACACTTACATGAATAGGAACCTTCATTGATTTACTATCATCCATATTAAACGTCTACAAATATTGTATCGACATACTTCCAATGATTTAACTAGAGCTTCCTCTTTGCCCGATCTCGTTTAATTTCCATGCCCAAAATATAGTTTGCAACATTGAGATACTTCATGTCAAATTTGGAGGACAATTGGGTATTCAAATCCTAGATAATTTCTTTGTCATTTCCAATCAGTAACATATCATCCACATACAAGACCAGATAAAATACATGGTCACCAATTAATTTAAAATACACACAGTGATCCACTTTGCTTTTAGTGAAGCCAAGTCCATGTAAGAATGTACCAAATTTATGATACCACATCCTTGGTGACTGCTTTAACCCATACATATAATTTTTTAACCTACATACTAGTTCTTTCTTACCCTTTACCAAAAAGCCTTCAGGTTGCTTCATGTAGATCTTTTCTTCTAGATCCCCATGAAAAAATGCCATCTTCACATCCATATATTCTACAAAATCAAAAGCAACAACAATGGATAAAAGTAATCTAATAGAAGCTACCTTGGCAACAAGAGAAAAAATATCACCAAAATCGATACCCAACACCTAGTAATAACATTTTTCTACCAAATGAGCTTTGTATTTCTCCACCTTTCCTTCTGCATTCACTTTATTTTAAACACTCATTTTCTGCCAATGGGTTTCCTTCCAACTGACAACTCCACCAGATCCCAATCCTATTTTTTGTGCAAATATGCCATTTCATCAACCATGGTCTCTTTCCATATTTTTCCATCCTCTGATCTACTGCTTCCTTGACAGTTCTGGGATCATCATCAGTAATAGATAAAGAAAAATTTGAATAGAAATAAGATGGACTATATATTTATGGTTGACTTCTTTCTCGAACTGATCTTCTCACAACTGGAGTTTATGGCTCTTCATTTTCTGATTCCTCTTCTGTTGTGGAATCTGATTCTTCCTCCTTCAACTCAAACTCTATCTTCTTAGGTTCCTTTGGCAGGACTTCATGTTTAATAACATCTTTCACCTCTTTAAACACCACATCTCGACTATACACAATCTTCCTTGTTTCTGGGTTCGAAAGCTTATAACCTTTTAAACCATCCCTATACCCAATAAAGATGTACCTTTCAGATTTACTATCCAAATTGGTTCTTTTCTCCTTTGGAACATGTACATATGCATCACAACCAATACCCTCAGATGTGAAAGAGAGGGTTTCTTACCAGTGCATACCTCTTGTGGAGATATCCTCTAACGCTGATGAAGGTGATCTATTAACCAGGTAACATGTAGTCTCCATTGCTTCTGCCCATAATTCTTGTCCTAACCCGACACCACTAAGCATGCTTCTTGCCTTTTCCATCAACGTCCAATTTATTCTTTCTACAACTCCATTTTTCTAAGGTGTGTATGGAGTATTATTCTATCGTGATATACCACACTTCTTAGAGAACTCTTCAAATTCCTTCTTGCAAAATTCTCCCCCATTATCTGTCCTCAACACCTTTATCTTCTTCTCTGTCTGGTTTTCCACTAGAGCCTTAAATTCTTTAAACTTTTCAAAGACTTCAAATTTATTCCCAAGGAAATATATCCATGTATTACTTGAGAAGTCATCTATAAATGATACATAGTACAAAAACTTACCCAGTGATGGAACCGACACAGGTCCAAACACATCACTATGGACAAGCTCTAATATCCCTTTCTCCCTCTTAGCTTAAAGGGGAAACTCACCCGGTTTTACTTTCCATAAACAAAATGTTCACAGAAATAGAAATTCAGAGAGCAATTAGACATACCTTCTACCATACCATTACCATGAAGTATTTGAAGGCCCTTCTCTCGAATATGTTCAATCATTTGATGCCATATCATGGTATTTTCTCCAGAGACCACAAGGTTTTATGATCCACTTTCAGAAACCACAGAACTGTTGCACCCATCAATAACAGTGGTGCCCAACAAATTGTACAAAGTTCCAATCTGAACTCCCTGCATCAATACTAGTGCTCCCCAAACCATCTTGCAGGTATATTTCTCAAACACTATTTTTACACCTGCATTATCCATCTTGCGTACAACAGATTCATGGCCAATGTAGGAATATGTAGAACACGCATAAGTGTTCTAATCCTTCCACCTTGTAGCTTCAACTTGAATTTTCTGTGACCAACGATTCTATCCTTCCTGTCATCCCCTAAAAATGTTGGGTGTGTGTTATATTCTTTCCACGACTAGCCCCATGCGCAAAGCTAGGGGGTTTGAGGGGGGTGGTATCCCCCATCTACAAGGTCCGGGGCATCAGCCTGGGATTTTTTTTTTTGGACCCTATATTAGGTGGGTGGACCTACCTATGGTTTTGTGCATGGATTTTGCACATGGTTTTGGGCATGATGGTCTTTTGCCCATGGTATTTTGTAGATCTGGTCAAGGGAACTATGGTTATGTTCTAATCTAGGGTTAATGGACTACAATTTATGGATGCTTTGACATGTATATATATGTATTGTAACATTGAAAAGAATATAATGCAAAATCAATCTGGTTGTCCCGGTTTTGGGATCCAGGGGAAAATTTCTGTGTATTTATTTTGTGTTTCTCACCATTGTTTATTTTTTGTTTTTAAGAATTTGTTTGCATATAATTTTTGTACAGGGTTAAAACCTACAAAGAAGACATCACCACCATCATATTTAACATATTCGTAGAACCACTCCTTATGGGGAGTGAAGTGAAAGGATGCACCTGAGTCAATCAACCATGCCTCATGATCTACATGTGTAATTGAAGAAGAATCCAAGTACACATATCCAAATTCATTTGAGGTTGTTTTCACCTCTACAGAAGGAGCATCATTAGATTGCTTTCCTTTCTCAAGAGCTTTAGATCTACAATCCTTTTTGAAGTGACTTTCCTTTCCTCATTTCCAGTGCACCTTTGTAGGTTTTCCTATAGATTTAGATCTCCCTCTAGATTTAGATCTCCCACTAGAGGACTTATTTTTATTTCCGTTCTAGGATCATCCTCATACAGACAAGGCATATCCATTCTCTCCCTCCATATTTTTTTGTCTCATCTCCTCTAACAACATGGATGAGACTATTTCATCAAACTTCAAGGTAGTTGTATTGCTACCTATTGCAACAACCATACTATACCATGAATCTAGTAGAGAAAAAAATCAAACTTATGCACTTATATTCATATGAAATTTTAATATCAACAGATAACAACTAACTTACCACAGTATTAAATTCATTCATATGCTCTGTCACCAAGTCTCCATCCTTCATTTTTAGGTTACATATTTTTTTTTGTTGGAATAGTTTGTTCACCAGAGACTTAGATTGGTACAAAGTCCCTAGCTTGTCCCATAAAGCCTTCATTGTAGCTTCCCCTGATACATTCAACAATACTTAATCTAAGATACACAACTGTATTTTTCTCTTTTCTTTTCGATCCAACTTCGTTCAGTCTTCATCTGACATTTCCATTGGTTTAATATCTGGATCTATTGCGATCCACTGATATTTATCCACCAACATATCCTCCATATTGAGTTTCCACAACTCAAAACTCTGACCATTAAATTTCTCGATCTCGAACTTTCCACTGATCACCATCTTCTTTCACGGCAAGAATAAATCCAATAGATATCCCACTAGACAGGGTCTACCACAGGCCTGGGCAAAATGCCTCAGCAGCAAAGGCGTCCCCTTGAAGCCAAAACAACTATGATACCAAATGTAGGTTTGAACCCTGTACAAAAATTACCTACAAACAAATTCTTAAAAACAAAAATAAACAATGGTGAGAGCATAAAACATAAAACATATATACACAAATATTTTCTCCTGAATCCCGAAACCAAGACAACCAAATTGATTTTTCATTATATTCCTTTCAATGTTACAATACATATATATACATGTCGAAGCAACCATAAACCCCAATCCATTAACCATGGATTAGAACATAAATGTCATTGTGTTGATCAGATCTACAAGATACCATGGGCAGAAAACCATCATGCCCAAAACCATGTGCAAAACCCATGCACAAAACCATTGGTAGGTCCGCCCACCTAATATAGGGTCCAATTTTTTTTTTTTTATTTTTTTATTTATTTTTTATTTATTTTATTTATTTATTTATATTTATTTATTTATTTTATTTTTTCTAGGGGCACTAAACTAGACCTAGTAAGAGGGGGCTATCAACCCCCCTGTGGACCCCCCCACTACACCTGACACAACGAAGGGGGGGCTTTCCACCCCCCCCTTTAACCCCTCGAATTCACACGTGGGGCTAGTTGTGGAAAGAATATAACACACACCCAACACCCACAACACCATGACTATCCAGGGAATGACAAGGAAAGGCTAAAACCACTGTTAGTCTAGGAAATCCTCCATGCCAATGATAACACATAACCATATAATCACATTCATACACCATCCATCCATAAGTTAGCACACATGCAACCTGTTACCTACAAAGTAATCCAATTGTAGTTGTTGATCCAACTCTTCCCTTGCACTTTTCTGCTTTCCTTTTTCCTTCTTTCTCCAAATCCAAGTGAATACTAGAGTGATACAAGAATGCTCCAAGAATTCTCTAAGTGTGCAAAAGCATGAGAGAATGAGAGAATAGAAGAGAGCTCCAAAACTGAATTAACAAAAGGTTGTGAATTTATCCTCAAAATCCTTTTTATTATTGAGGCCTCTATTTTCTTCATTTTCCCCTTAATTTTCCTTCAATTTCATCCTCATGCAATTTTGTGACCTTTCATCCCCCTTTTTTCATATTTTCCATTATTTTCATAAATAAAATGCCAATTAATGCTACTTTTCCTTTTCTAATGCCTTTTCCAATTTCCATAGCCATTTATTAATCACCAGTGATCCTCATCATTGTGTTTTTCCCAACATTCAGCTTGGAATACGAGTCTCATTACCTTGGTCTTATTTTATTTACATAAAAAATAAACTAGGGGTTGTTACAAACCCCTCCCCTTGGGGGAACACCGTCATCAATTTTCTATGACACCTATGACCAAAAAACCATTGAAAACAAAACATATTGCCCATGGGGATGTATAAAATAGCTCAATGCATTATTTTACAATGAAAAAAATTGCAAACCATGACCAACATGAAAAACACGAAAATCATACCGCTTATTGGATCTTCAAAACACAACTCATTGCGGAATTTACAACAACATCCATATAGACATATACACATGCAAGAAAATCATTTGCTTGAACCAAAAAATAATGAAGGATATAAAGCTTGCATCTAATAGACCATCTCCCATGTACCTTCATTGGGTCCAAAGTGCTTCCATTGCACTTTAACATGCTTGATTGATTTGTTTAGGAGTATGAGTTGTTTCTGCTACAATATGCATTGTGGTTTTGGCTAGAACTCTCCCTCTGGTTCCACCTGTAATACATATAATTAATCACATGATCAACATCATGGACATACTTCTTAAGCAATGAAACATGGAAAACATTGTGGAATTTCATAGTCGGAGGCAGTGCAAGTCTGTAGGCCACTAGTCTAATCCTCTCAAGGATTTGGAAAGGTTGACTATTTGAGGTGCTAGTTTGGCACATGATCCAATCCTCAAGGAGATCCTCTTTGGCTAGATTCACAAGTACATATGCTCCCCAACCTGGAACTCCTTATATGATTTGTGTTGATCCACAAACTCTTCTGCGTATCTCGTGCTACCTTAAAATTCCTTTTAGTAATATGCATGTCTTGTTACATTTCTGCCAACATATCTGGTCTAATCAATACCCTGTTCACTGGACCACTCCAACTGATGGGAGTATTACAAATCCACCCATAAAGTGCCTCAAACAGACTCATTCTCAAGGATTCTTGATACCCATTATTGTATGAAACTCTACCCATGGAAGTTACTCTTCCCACTTATGCTGCTAATGCATGGCATACATCCTCAAAATGTCCTCAAGAATCCTACTAAACCTCTCTATCTATCCATATATCTTCACATGATAAGCTGTATTGAAAGCCAACTCTGCCCCCAAACTTGCAAAAAAATCCTTCCAAAACCTAGAAGTGAACCTGACATCTATGTCTGACAAAATCTTCTTAGGAATACCATGCAACCTCACTATCTCTTTGATGAAAATATGAGCTACCTCACTAGTCGAATTAGTAGACTTCACTGGAATGAAGTGAGCTGCCTTGGTCAACCTATCAACCACAACCATAATGGAATCATGTTGTCTAGATGTCGTCAACAAACCTATAATGAAATTCATGGAAATGACCTCCCATTTCCACTATGGAATCATAATCGGCTGCTGCAATAAACCACCTAGATGCTTGCACTCTGCCTTTATCTAATGACAGTCCAAACATTGCACAACAAAATCAACCACCTCTTTGTTCAAGTTTTACCAATGATAGAACTTCTTTACTATTGCCAGAGTCTTCTGATATCTTGGGTGACCTAAATATGGTTTGACGTGAAACTCCCTCAAGATAAGATTCTTAAGCTCACTTTTGTATGATACATAAATCCTGCTCCTAAATATGACCAAGCCATATGTCATGATATGATACAAGCCTCACCCATTTTACCGTCACCTTGTTATTGTAGCCTGTGCCTTAAATGATGAAACCTATCATCATGTTTCCATGCCCACAAGATCTTTTCCTGCAAGTCTATCCCATAAGAGCTCACTACTGCAATGTGATTCACCCACACTCTTCTACTAAGAGCATCTGCAATCTCGTTCTATTTACCCTTATTGTAGCTGATCTTGAAGTCAAATTCACTGAGCGTGGCAAGCCACCTAGCTTGCCTAACATTCAGATTAGGTTGGTAAAACAAGTACCTTAACACATTGTGATCACACATCAAGATGAACCTCCAATGAATAAGATAGTGTATCCACATATTCAATGGATGAATGATAGCTTCCAACTAAAGATCATGTGGCACATAATTCTGCTCATGTTCATTTAGTTTCATTGACTTGTAGCATACTATCTGTCCCTCTTACATACATACTACAATAAGTCCTCTCTTGCAAGCATATGTGCATACCACATACTCTTTATCAAAATCTGTAACATTTAGAATTGGAACATTTGTAAGCAACAACTTCAACTGCTCAAAATTAGTTGCGCATTCCTCTGTCCATTCAAAATTCTTTCCTCTTCGCTACAAATATGTAATAGGATAGGAAATCCATGAGAAGTTCTCTATGAACCACCTGTCATAACTTGCTATTACCTTGAAGATCTAACCTCATCCACATTTCGAAGAGTTTCCCACTATTGGGTGCAGGAATTACACTTAAACAAACTCCTTAACACTTAATTTGTCAACCCAGGGGATCCGTAAACTTAGAGACGAAGCACAGGCAATGTCACAGATGGTACGAATATTTATAATATAAACCCCTACTTTCTTTAAAGGAAGATTTCAGAATCAAACTAAAAAGAGAAAAAGGCAACTTGAACCATCAAAATAATCTAAGACTGGAACAAGGAAGAATGCATTTGCAAGAGGGAATTAAAAATAAAGGGGCAATCAATCTAGCTAATTATTGTTTTGTGTTTTTCTTTAGTAGAGACACTCAACAGTCTCATCACATGGGCCCTTAAACCCACTCCTTTAGATATTTCCTTCTTGCACTAATCTATCCTGTACTATCGTAGTCTGCTTGCACTAGTGCAAGAAAATAGATTTATGCAGAAGGTATAAATGGTGTCTTTACTAAAGGCATTTTACTTCCTGCAAGGGCTTGAACTTTTCTAGGTTTAAAGCACTCAGATCCCGTGGAAAGAAACTAGTTCTTGCACTGGATCAGAGCTTCTTGCACTTAGCATTTAATTCTTAAAATGAGTGCTTAGTTATTGCAAGTGCTATTATACTGTTAAATCAAATTGCACACATAAAAATGAATGTTTTTGATCTTTACAGAGTGCAGGAATAAAGAAATAATCCATATACATTTATCCTGTCACAAGCATTTAATGAAAGAAAGAAAATTGCAGGAAGTAAACTAGGAAGGCTTGCTGCATCACACCAACGTGCACTAGTGCAGGTTCATTTCTCCTGCTTGGACTAGGTGAGAAAACCAACCAAATAGTATTGCAGAAAAGGAAATATAACACCAATGTGCACTGGTGCACGTTTATTTCTCCTGCTTGGACCAGGCAGGGAAAACCAATTTGAAATCAAGTGCAGGAAAATGAAATTTAGCTACTTCACACAATGGATCCGCTTTCACTCAGAAAAGAATGCATGTGCTTAAAATTAAATCACACTTGACAATATAAAAATAAATTACAAGAAATAGGAAATGGGGTAAACGTGCTGGGTTGGCTGAGCCTTAGCCATCCAATGTGTTTCCCTTTTAAATAAGAACATTGCTTAGTAATTTAATCAATTCATGAGATCAAATATAGAAATGAGATTTATAAAACATGAGGCGGAGCTCCCTTTATTAATTCATTGAGGCAAGTACATGTGCTAATACATTGTCCAACCCAAATTCGGGCGATAACAAAATACAACAACTTCTTACTGCCTCTTTGGTTGTGTCTCTTTGTTCTATCCCAAAAACTCCTTTAGTCCTATTTACATTCTACATTATATAGATCTTTGGCCAAGGGCCAAAATAGATCATTCAACCAGTTACATAACCTACCATAGAATTTAGCTTCTCGGCCTTTAAACTTAGATAGTTAACAAAATTGGCTGTAGCCAATCTCCAGCTTTCGTTCTTCATAGTTTTGATCTTAGCTGCCTTTGGATCGATCTTGCTGGCATGGTTGAATCTGCTCAAAATGGGATGATTCGATCTCGGATGCCTTTGGATCAATCTTGCTATCGTGGTTGAAGCTGCTCAAAATGAGGTGGTGATCAAGGAGGTTCGGATCTACTACAAGGATTTGCTGTGCTGGCAACGGTGCAAGATCTGATCCTGCACTAGGATCAACGGTCATGGTAAGTACTATAACTACCAAATAAACATTGGAGATATCGATAAGTTACAAAGAATGATTAAAAGTAAGAAATCATGTAATAGATGATTAATTAATGCTAAGTTAAGTTAAAAATATGAAAAATAAAGTTTATATGAAATATGCCACCGTTCTTGGACTGGTGCAAGATGAGGGTGTATAAGAGAGGTAAAACAACGGTAAATGGTTATGATTTAGGAAGGGAAAAATGGAAAAAAGAGAGAAAATTGGGGGGCTAATATCCTCCCATCCCTAAACTATTGTGTGTCCTAACACAACTCTTTACCTTTGCAAAAAACCTTCAAAACTTTGAGCATTCTAGCTTAATCCTGCTCTGGCATACTGAGATTAGCCTGCAATGTTTCATATTTCTTCTTTCTGATGTATTTAGTTTCTTTGTCACCTTTTTAAGTCTCTTGAAAAATTGCGTAGCTCGGTACTTCCAAAATTTAACTTCTCTTTTCTTTTTCGGGATCTCTGTAGTTAATTCTTCTCTACTTTGTTCTTTATCCTCCCATGCTTTAGCTATGAGCTGTTCTAAGTTATGCACTTGAATCTCTAGTTCAACTACTTAAGCAGTAGGAGTTACCAAATATTTTTCTTTTTCTGTCTCAACAGGGGCTGTGTCTTCCTCAGGGACCTCAATATCCCTCATGGTTACATTAGGAAATTCTTCTTCCTCTGGTTCTTCTTCTTCTTGCGGTTCTTCTTCTTATATTGGTGCTTCTTCTTGTAATGGTGCAGGAGGGGATTCAACGCCTTGTGGGGACTGTGGTTCTTTTCCTACATCAGATTCTTTATTCTTCTTCCGGGGATTTTTAATGAAATCTTCCAACAGAGTGTCATCTTCAACCTCTGCAAATTTTGTTGCATCCACAAGGACTGATCGATTGTCTTTTTCAGGGGTCTGTGCCTGTACTGGTGGTGTAGAAGGAGTCTCTTTAACAGGTGCACTAGTTGTCTTCTTATTTGGAGATGGGGCCCTTTCTTCTTTTGATTTTTCAGGTCGCTTCCTTTTTTCACAGGTGCAAGAAGGACTCCCCTTTTCATTCTTACTCGGGCCCTTGCTTGTGCTGGCGGGGTCCTCTGTCTCGTCTTCAGCAGCTGTATTTTAACAGCGGCTCCTAGGTCATGCCTTTAACTTCTAGTTGTTTTTGGACCAAAACCTTTATCAGGCCATGGTGATATAACTTCTTGTTGGCCTAGTCTGCGCGTCCATCCCGCACACCTTTGGCCATTTTTCCAAGCTCAAGCAAAAAATAGGGGAAATTCATCCTCCACCGCGTTATCACCAAAATAGGTCCCTGATAGGCTGCTAATCAGACTATCTTAGTGTAACTATTTCAAACCAATCTTTTAGCTAAGGCTTAGCCTCCTCAGCCTGAGAGGGCTCTCTCAAAGGATTAATGATATTGATTTATGATAATATAGA
>APFE030944642.1:0-16228 GCA_000404065.3 Pinus taeda
GGATTCAAGAGGCCAAACCACCTCAACCCTCAACCAATGATTCCACCTCACTGTTGGACATCACTAACACCAACCAGATTGGGCTCTACCCAAGCTATGCAAGGATCTAGGAACTAGTAACTCAACCCATAGTCTTCTAGGGCTCAAGAGAATTTGTCCAACCTAGCTCTAGGACTAGTAACTAAACCCACCAAGGGCTCCAGAGCATTTTTCCAACCTAGGCTCTAGGACTAGTAATTCAACCCAAGTTGTTCCAAGGCTTCCAGAGTGTTTGTTCCAACCCACAACCACAAGGAATTACAAGAACCAATTGGAAAAAAATCAAGTGGAAAAACCCACAACACCATGGCTATCCAAGAAATAGTAAGGCTAGGAAAACCACTATCAATCCAGGAAATGAAAAGGCTAGTAAAACCACTATCAATCCAGGCAATCCTCCACGCCAATTACAGAAAATAACTAGATAATCACCTGCATATACCATGCATCCATAAATCAACAAGGAAATCACACATGCAACATGTTACCTACAAAGAAATCCAGCTGTAGTTTCTAATCCACTTATTGTCTTTCGCTTTCTTGCTTTCCTTTGCCTTCTTTCTCCAAATCCAATGTATGCCTAAGTTCTCCAAGAAAACTCTAAGTGTGCAAGAGTATGAGAGAGAGGATAAAAGAGAGACCCCAGCTAAAATTGACAAAATGTTCACACACTGACCAAAGTTGTGAACTGATCCTTAGAAGCCTTTTCATCATTACGATTTTTATTTTCTTTATTTTCCTCTATTTTTTGTTCAATTTCATCATGCAAATCTATGACCTTTCATCTCCCTTTTCTCCTATTTTCCATTATTTCATAAATAAAATGCCAATTATTTCCACTTTTCCTTTGCCAATGTCTTTACCAATTTCCATAGCCATTAATTAATCACCAATGATCCCCATCACTATGTTTTACCTAACATTAAACTTGGAATATGTGTCCCATGACCTTGTTTATTATTTTTATTTACATAGGAAATCAACCAGGGGTTGTTACATTTATGATGTAGTGACCTCTTCTTATTTATTTCCCAATTCCATTTAAGGTAAATCTAGAGATTTGTATAAGCGTATAACACCTAATCCAAGCATTGTTGGAGAAAATATTTTATAAAATTTGTAATTGACTTTCCTCCTCTACTCAATCAATTTGAGTTTTTACCTAAGGATCTTTGATGTGATTTTTTCGATGGAAATCATGAGAAAATTACTTGTGAACTATTCTTAAAATCTAAGCTTTAATCTCAAACAAATCCTCATCTTTTCTTGACCATTGAAAAGAATAATCACATAGCTCATGATTCCTTATCTTCAGACTTTTGTCAGGAATATTTAGCCTATCAATCTACCCTTATTATCTCTAAGCATGAAGCTTTATTCCATGCATTCCCTTTTAATGATACCCTTTTCTAGACACATACTGAATAAGGCCACATGTGCCATCTTGAACATCAAATTTTGAGTCAATCTCTACTTGATTCATCCATTGTGTCCTCTCATTTTAAGATTGACTATGACTCTTTCATCACCTGTGATCAAGGGCATGGACAAAATGATGATCACAATCACATTGTGGCACTTAGTGATAGCCTTATTTTCCTTGATCTAATAACTTTCATATTCAAGGATAATCAAAGTGAATCTCAAGATTATGATTTCTCTTTGGCATCTCATGCATATGCATGCCATAATATTCATCCTAAAATGGATTTTGAGCTCCGCTACTTGTAAATCATGTTATCCATGATAATTATAATGGCAAACAATCAAGTTTTTACTATGGGAAGTTCTTTGTTTATATATATGATGAGACATTCTTTAATGAACTTGATAAAGAAGTATTACCCTTGAGCTTAGAGATTCTTTGTCAGTTGAACATGAAGAGTTCAAATTTGAAACATCTAATGAATCTGTGGTTTCCTTCTTAAAGAGTCTTCAAAATCACATTGATATATTTCTTGTTGTGAGCCTTGATCAGGATGCGAATTAATATTTTTATGTCCCAAGCATGGTAAGCGAGCCTACTCTAGTTGGTTGGCATGTTATGCGAGATGACGAATGGAATTTTTGGCTTCTTGTTAAGCCTTCATCGTCACTCTATACAGTTGTTCATGGGTAAGACAATCATCCTTTCTATACTATCATTCTCCAAGCCATGAATCTTGCATATAAGGCTCAAGAATTCTTCCTTTACGTGAAGTTTCATCCCAATTAAACTCGAGAATATGTTGCTTCTTTTCTTTTTGTACATATGGCTTTTCCTTTTTTCCTATTGTTCCTTTCTTTCTAATCATTTCTTTTCTTTTTTAGCTTAAGTTTCCATTCTATGTTTTACTTAATCACTGTTTGGTTTTAAACTACTTGTTTAATCTAGTGTTTGAATCTTTTTATTTTTTATTTTTTGCCTTTCCTTGCATTGTAAGTTTTTTCTTTGGCTCATGCTTCTTTTTGGAACAACTGATGTACAACAAAAAAACTATAATGAAAGAGAAAAACCCTTCTCTGATATAATTTATTTATTTATTTATTTTTCACAAAGTCGGTTGCTAGATGTATTCAAAAAAGTAGGGGGAGACTAAGCTCCGGTTTTACAATGGAAGAGCTCACAAGATGAGCTTGTGGCTGTGTTACATTATGGCAGTTCACAAAAATTCTTTTACTATCCGCTTTGAAGATCCTAATACAAGTATAAATTCTGATAAATTGGGACAAAAGCAGGCTGAATTTGCAATACATCTAGTCGATACATATATGGCTGATCTGTCGAGCATTGGAGGCCTCAGGATGAATGTCTACTGCTGCAACTCTTGCACTAGAGGAGCTGGTGCATGGACCATTTGAACTGTTGATCTTGTCCATCATGAACTTGAGGATCTCAACAGACTCTTGGATGTGTGCACAGGTATTTGAGAGAGCGCTGAATTGCTCCTGCAAAGAGGAAATGTAGTGCAGAAAAAGATTGAGGTCAGCCTCATATTTTGCTATGAGAATCCTTGTGGCAGCATCGATTTTCTCATCTAGTAGGCGTTGATGCGTTCTGACTTGTTCTATCTCGGCTTGAAGGTCCCGGCAATGCAAGCAATCCTCACTTCGATCCATAAGGAGAGCTTCAGCGCTGACTTGAGGCAACTTTGGAGAAGAGCACGCACTTACTACAACTACAAATCTGAACATAGTTCTGTGAGAGTTATCGATCTGAGAACTGGGCGCTAAAGCCGAGCTGAGGAAACCACAACAGAATGAAACAGGAGAACAAAGGAACAAAGAAGCAGAATTGATTGAATCGAAGAGGAGGATTCGGTCGAGGGGGGACCTGGAGTTAGAGGCGAGGCTAGAGGTCGTCAGCCTACTGAAGATCACTACGGAGAATATGAAGACAGATGAACAAATGGAAGAAAGGCCGTGGAGAAGTGGAGGAGGCTTGCTGGAATATATAGCGGGCAAACAGGGGTATGAAGAGGACCAGATCACAAGGAGGAGGCATGGGCGATCACGGGTTTTGCTATCCAAGATTCGATTTGCTGTATCAAAATCTCCAGTGATGTGATACGACTGTGAAATCGGGGATTTGCTGTAGTAAATATCAGAAATCTTTTGGATTTGGTTAGAGTCCTTATTAGCAGAGGCGCAGTTCATTGGAGGGGATCGATTTGAAGCAATCATGAATATCAGGGAATGAATTGATGCAGGTTCGCATGGTTGCATAGGATAATTCCTCTTTCCCGTGAGCAGGCTTGACTGGCCCTTTTGTCTGCATCTTGGTTGTTGGAGCGGAGGACATGAAAAAAATTATACTCCATATCCTGAGATATCAGACTTTTACATCGATTGATGAGTTGATGTAAAAAGAGATTGGATGCTTGTCGATTGCTATTCATTAGGCTTATTATGATGGTGGAATCACCAAATATGAGGGATTTTTTAATCCCTTGGACCTGTAGTTGTAGGATGCCTTGGTAGAGGCCCAGAGCTTTGGATCTGTTGTTGGATAAAATTCCCAATCCCCATTCATAAGAGGAAATGGGTTCGCCTGAAGGATTGAGAATGATGCCCCCTACTCCCGCTACTCCCGGGTTAGATTTAGATGCTCCATCAAAGAATAAAGAATGAGATTTCTTTGATTGGAGCCATTTACTAAATTCTTCCTTTGTTAGGCATATTTTCCAACCGAGATTGCTGGCTTTGCCTCTGAACTTGCTGATTTTTACTGTTGAAGCATTACTGGTCTTATCAATAAGGTTCCGAATGAAGTTTCTTTCCTTTGCCCATAGGCTGGTGGGATCGATTTTTTTTGTTGTCTTGGAGGCTATGGTTTCAGTAGCCAGACTTGTTGCTTTGATGAGAATGTGCCTAGTTGAAGTTATTTTATCTCGGAATATCATGCTGTTCCGAGAAATCCATATTAGCCACAGAAGAGCAAAGGGATGGCGTTCCAAACTCTTTTAGCGGGATTTTGCTTCACTGGTTTCCAAGGGTAGTTTCTCCTCCAGTTATTTAGAGCTTCGTCGATGGAATGCTGAGTATTCCAAATGGAGAGTGCAGAAGGAATGATGTTGTTCCAGCATGAGGCTGCAAAGGGACAGGAGATAAACAAGTGTTGTATGGATTCCTCTGCAAATTTACAGTTGGGACATCTAGAGGGTCCAACGATGCCTCTTTTCTTGAGATTCTCTGCAGTTAGTAGTTTCCCATGCAGGAGAGTCCACATGAAAAATTTGACTTTTGGAATTGCTTCAGCTCTCTTTAAAATCTTCCAGTGTGTCCAAACAGTCGTTGGGTATTCCTTGCTACTTAAATAGTTGTAACCTGCTTTGATTGAATAATTGGTTCCTGTAGGATCCCATCAGAACTCATCCTTTTCGTCTTTGATGGTGGGCACAATACTGTGCAGGTGGTTGCAAAAAGAGTCAAAGCTGCCTTTAAGATGTTGGGGGATAGGTGGAAATTCCCATCGCATCCAAACATTGGTTGATACATTCCATTGAGAGATTTGGCCCAGATTAAATATACCTTTTCTTTGTAAATAATGAATTATAGGATCCATACCTGGGAGACTGTTTATGGTGGGTTCCCCATGATTTTATCCGAACCAAAGTTCAAAGTTTCACCTCCTTTTGGCACTTTGGAGACATTTTGCGCCATGAATGCAATGGATTTTTTGCAAAGCTTCCATATCTTTGTACAATTTCTGCTGGAAATCTCAGAAGTGAGAAGATGCTGCCTTGGTTGGTTGAGGTATTTTGCCTCCATGACTTTTTTCCACCAGGCTGTTTGATTGTCCAGAAGTCTCCAAATCATATTTCCACCAAAAGCTAAATTCATGAGAGATGGGGATCTTATGTCAAGACCTTCATTCTCTGGGCTTTGAATGACATGTTTCCGTTTTACTAGGTTGCATTTTTTCTTTTCATTCTTGCCCCCTTGCCAAAGAAAAGATCTGAGAACACTGTCCATTTTTCGATGGAATGAAGCTGGAGCTTGTGCCAGGGAGAATTGATAGAGGGGAAGGGAGGAAAGGCCTGATTTTAGAAGCACCTGTTGCCCAGCTAGATTGAGCCACAAAGTTCCCCACTTCTGAACTTTCCTTTTCATTTTGTCTAATGTTAAATCCCAAACACCTGTCTTTGCATTCCCTATGTTTACCGACATTCCCAAGTAACTGAAGCAGTCCCAATTTAACTTGCAGGGGACACCAAAAATGTTGGAAATACTGTGGATCGTTTGAGGTGAAGCATTCCATCCATAAATGCAGCTTTTGAGGTGATTTATTTGACCTCCTAAATATCTCATAAATTTGTCTAGCAGGGATTTGAATCTTCTTGCTATAATGGTGGTCGCCCCCCTAGCAATAGGGTGTCATCAGCAAATTGAGAGTGATTTATGTTTTTAATGCCATCTTCAAACTTAATGCCAGTAATGAGACCTGACTGCCTCTTTTGGTCAAGCGCACAACTCAATGATTCTGCCATGAGGATGAAGAGATATGGGGATAAGGGACAACCTTGTCTTAATCCTCTTGAGGATTGAAAGGAAGGTCCAGGTCTGCCGTTGATGAGGGGAGCGATCCATGGACCAGAGATACAGGCTCTTATGATATTAATAAGGAGAGGTGAGAAGCCCATCCTCTGAAGAAATACAAATAAGAAGGAATGCCTTACCCTGTCAAAGGCATTGGCCAAGTCTAGTTTCAAAATAAATCCTTTTTCATTCCTTGCATGGCTTGAATGAAGGCTTCTTGAACCAAAAGAATAGAGTCTAAAATTTGTCTATTAGCCATAAAGCCTCCTTGGTTTTCAGAGATTAGCATCGGAAGGAGGGGTTTGAGCCGAGAGGCTATGATTTTAGTGAAGATTTTGTATGAAGAATTGCATAATGATATAGGCCTGAAGCGAGAGAAATTGGAAGGGCGGTTCTCCTTAGGAATGAGGGCCAGATGGGTAGAATTTGTATAACCTCCTATTTTTCCTTTTCTCTGGATCCACTTGAAGTATTTGATGAGATCCTTCTTTATCAGCTCCCAATATTATCTGTAAAAACAAATTGGGAATCCATCCGGTCCAGGTGTGTTGTTGGGCTGGAGGCTCCAGATTGCTTCCACTATTTCTTCCTCTTTTATTTCTTCTATCAAACTTTTGTTCAGATCAGCTGTGATTTTGGTAGGCAAGTGCTGTAGCAGATCATCATAAATTTCTTCCTCCTTTGTTTCAGTTAAGAGTTCCTTAAAATGATCTGTGGTAGCTCCTTTGATATCTTCTTGTTCAGTATGTTGAGTCCCTAGCTGTCTACAATGGTTGTTATGGTATTTCTGATTTGTCTTGCAATGGCTTGTTTGTGAAAAAAGGAGGTATTCTTGTCCCCGCTTTCCAGCCACATTTGACTTGATTTAATGCGCCACTTTTCTTCCTCTTCTCTTTTGATTCTGCTTAGCTGATTGTAAAGCTCTTCTTCTTGAACCTTTTCGTTTTGGTAATACTCCTTTTGTTCTATTGCGCATTGGAGTTCTACAATTTTGGATTTAAGCTCACGTTTTTCCCTTTCAGGCTCATTGTAGTGTGATTTGGCCCAATTTCTGAGCGCTTTTTGCACAATTCTTAATTTGTTCTCCCATATGAAACCTGGGGATCCTTCAATATGTTGTCCCCAGGTGTGCTGGATGATGTTTCGGGCTGCTTGATAATCACTCCAAATATGATTATATTTGAATGGAAGCGGACCGAGGGGGCAGTGTATATCCAGTGCTAAAGTGATTGGGTAGTGATCTGAAGCAGCGAAGGGCAAAATGGAGGAATTGACAACTGAAAAAGTTGATAGGAGGGAGATGTTGACCAAGAACCGGTCCAGCCTCTCCATGATATTGCTGCTGCCTAGCCTATGATTACTCCATGTATACTTGTGATTTTTTGGAGTGATATCTATCAAGTCACCAGTTTGCATTATGTTTTCCATTTGGTTTCTGAAAGGATCTGGCATAAAGCTTCCCCCACGCTTTTCATTGGCATGCAGGATTAACTTGAAATCACCTCCTAATATGATGTTGTTGTTATCTTCTTCCATTATGTTTTTACTGAGAGCTTCCCAACAAATTTATTTATCCCTGTAGTGATTAGGGACATAAACATTAGAAATGACAATCTGCTATTTGCTAATGTTATTTCTCAGAACTGTTTTTATCCAATGCTTTTCAATTAGATCAGCTTCACTATTCCGTTCATTTTGATTCCAGATGGTAGTGATTCCACCAAAAGCCCCTCTAGCTTTGCATATGCTTCCTTTATAACATTTATATATTTCAATGATCTTGTTGATTTCTGGTTCTCTTTGCTTTGTTTCCTGTAATAAGATGATGGATGGTTTCTCCTGAGCTATAAGATCTTTTAGAGCATTGGTTTTGGAGGGGTGCCCGAGTCCCCTGATGTTCCATGAAAGGATTTTGATCATTTTAGACCTGTGGTTCGAGGAGGTGCTCTACCTCCCTTGTCTCTGCTTGCTATTTCTTGATATTTTGTGCCCTGAATGTAAGATTCTATTGGATTCTGCAATCCTAGAGCTATATCTTTCTGCCCATTCTCATCCCTATGCTGTTTAGAGGTCTTTCTGCCCGGCTTCTTTTGACCATAAAAAGAAGATCCCTAGTCCTTGGAGTTGCTGCGAGTGATTCTAGGAGGGAGGGGGTCTGATAAAAGGGGGGGAGGGTAGTCATAGAATGAGGGGAAGAGGGATGTTCAGGAAGATTCAAAGGAATAGGATCATCTTCAGGGAGGGAGAGAACATGGAAAGGATTGGAGGATGGAGGAGATTGAAGGGATTTTTCCAATCCAGGGGATTGAGGTTGATGAGGAGGGGAAGGAGGAGGAGATGGGGACTAGGCGGAAGGGTTGAGAGAGGAAGGTCCAGGTTCATTGGGCAAAATGGGGCTAGGTGCTGATTTTTTCTTTTTTACCACTTCCCATTGTTGTTCTTGTGTACTATTATCAACATTAATGAGCTTAGTATAGCGGTTAGAAAAATGACCATACTCGTGACATACCTTACACTTGAAGGGGATTTGTTCGTAATCGAGTTGTTGTATGTGCGACCATTCATCAACTTTTAGCTTGATGGCTTCTGGAAGTCCTTTGCCCAGGTCAACCTCGACACAGATACAGGCACATGCTTGCATGTTGTCTCTTGGCTTGCTCCTGTCAATATATTTGCCGATTGCATTTCCGATGGCATGAACTGATTCATCACCCCAGCAGTGTAATGGGAGATGGGGGAGGAAAACCCATACAGGAACCGCATTAGGAATATCAAGCTTTGGATCGAAGTATGACATCCATTTGTTTAAATACAGACCTCTGGAGTCCATGAAATAAGGTCCATTGTGAAATATCAGGTCCTTGTCGTTCTTTGTCTCAAAGTGGAAGGTGAAGTATCCCTTCCCGCAGAATCTAATAGAAATTTTCCCTTGAATTTTGTCTGCCCATTTTCTTTCCACCCACCTCTGAACAATTTTTAGTGAGGGCCAAAGGCCTGTGAATTGCCCTATCAGTCCCTTTTCTGCCAAATCAAGTGCAGCCATTCTGGGCAAGGTAGGAGAAAGGGAGACTTCTTGCAATCCCTCTATTTTTTTAACGAATTTAGAGATAGCAGGGCAAGCTCGTTGGGGCGGCAAGGAGTTTATGAGAGCTGAAAATGCTAGTTACTGAGCGGCCTCCTCTGGTGGAGCCTCCGGAGGGGCCATCTGGATGAGGATCGAGTGAGCTATTAGAACCAGGGCGTAGTCGATGGCGGTCGCAGCAGCTGCAGAGCGCGCGCGTGCTAGGTCTTCATCGGTATTGATAGCCTTTCTTTGATATAATTTTTTGGAAGCTATATTTATTTGATTTTTTTTTTTTTGTGCTAACATTTTTAAATTGTGATAAAAAACATCATCAATATAGGAAACACAATAACCTTTGTTTATACACAGAGATGGTGTTGACACTCCTAGACTTGCCAACATTCAAGGGGTCTCCTCGATATGTGTTCCCAATTAGACTTCACACCGTTTTGGATAGGAGCCCCATTCGGAACACGACCCAGTTGCCGTTTTCTTAAAGATTTTCCTTGGCTCTAACTGTCAACAAGAGAGAGGAATGCATGTGTACCTTCGAAAAGAAAGTGTGCCTGGTGAGTATTCAGTTGCAGGTGTGACAAGGTTTTTCTACTGTGGAGGGAGAAAAGAAAGTGAGCCTCTAAGAGAGAAGAAATAGTACCATCCTAGTGGAGACACACATGAAATGAAAAATCTAGCATAATAGTCCACAAATATGTGATGATCATTGTAACCATTACAACACATTCTCAATATGATAAGCACTTAAATAACTGAAATAGTTCAACTACTTTAGTACAAGAGAAAACAAACATGAATCATAAACATTCATAGAATAGTCATAAAAATATTCATAATCCATGCACAAAGAATGTGTTGGCCATCAAGATTCATATATTAAGTAAAATTCCAAAGACACATGTATACATGAAACACCACTAGCTCCAATAGTGGAGCATTGGAGCCACCACTTACTCCTCAAAATAATTGGCTTGTCTCTTTGATACCCTGTAGGAGGAGTCAAGGTGAAAAGTACCTTGCTCATACAATGAGGGTGTATATATAACCAATGGGGTGATGCTTTGCCTCCATTGTGACTCTTTGACTACCCTCATGACTGTTTGACTTCCTATGACTTTTCAACTTTACATGACTCTTTAATTTCGTACATGTCCTTTGTAATTCCAATTTACAATACATTTTCAAATAGGTATTTACATAACCCATAAAATGATGTGGCATATGATGACTCATGAAATGACATGACATGAAACTGATGACATCGACTGCATGATGACATGGTAATGTCAATTCATTCTTGCTGCTTCTTGCTGTTAGCCTCCTATTGCAATAGGTGTTCATATTTCATGATTGACTGTTTGCATGCCAAATATGTCATATTTTTATTACTGCAAAGGTTCCATATTTCCACAGAGTTTCATTTTGATAAATTATTCCAATTTTGAAGAGTTGTTTAGTCAAGGGAAGGCCAAACAGTTTAAACTTTGCTTCCCTAGGTTTCAATTGCTTGTTTTAGAATATAGAGATGAATATCTATCCAAACAAGATTAAATGTTGGCGGATTGGTAAATAGGTAGAGAAACAAGGGCGCTCATCAGCTTAATCTGAGCCCCAGAAGAGACAAGGATCAATTTAGATAGGAGGATAGCTGAAAGAAAGGTTGAAAGGCTGGGTATGCTAGTTCAAGGGCACCCAAACCAAAAGAAGAAAAAATGCTAGGTGAGTAGGCCGGGTAGGTAGCATTGTGGTGGCAGAATCATGGCTTGTGATCCGTTTCATTTCATGTTCTCAAGTGTCATATCCGTTCGCATCTCAAGCATAAGGCAATTTCCATTTGGAGGAGCTCAAGCGAGGCATGTCTAAATTCCCCTTCTTTCCTCAAACACTCGCTAACTTCCCCTAAAAAGAGGTCAAGATCTGCTTGATATCTCTGAAGAATGTTCACACTTCCGCTAAAAGTCCTATTTCCCCGTTAAAGCCTAAGATTTCTATCCTTAGCGCTTTTTGATCAAATTGCATATTAACTTCTAACTTATTATATAAATCCCAGTGATTCTTCCCTCCCCATACTAAAAGCATATACAAGATCCCCCTAAATACATATCGCCTCCATTGGTTGAAATATAACCATAAGTAGCTCAACGTTTTCTGCTACTACTACAAGGGACTATTAACCTATAGTTCTGTTTTAGATGGTTGTGTAAGAGATGATTCTAATCAAAGCAATATTACACCCTGTGTTGATAAAAGGCATCAAAAATCTTCTGTGGGTTCAGGACAGAGTGCATCATAAAGATATACCATCTGTACTCCTGAGAATCCAAAGACAATGAATCAGGATCTACAACTGAACCAACAGCAAGATGCTAGTGCTCAAAGTCCAAATCAAATGAAGCTGCCCGTACCACTAGTTACCAATTCTACAGACTTCAACTGGGCTTGGATACATAAACATTGAGAAACTGAAGCAAAATATGCAAGTCCGTAGGTCCCAATTAATGGTAATAGCAGTGCAGATGTATCATCATTCTCCCTTCTATGGCAATTAATCAGTCAGGATCACATGTTGCAGAAACAATGCTGAGGTGCTTTAGCTCTTCAAGATTGTGATGCAAAAGGAGAAAGTCATATCATTATTAAACAGGTTTTGACTAAGATATGTGAGAAAGTTTCTAAAAATCTCGTAGATGTTATGTGCAACCAATATGGATCACATGTCTTATGTAGCCTTCTATGTCTCTGTCATGGAACATTGCTTAAAGTCTCAGGATAAATTTCATTCGGACAACATTACCTCTACTCCAGCAGACAGGTTGAGTGGTTTGTCATCACAGTTGCCTAAAAATAAACTGGACAAGACATCATTGTGGGATTTTCCAAATCTATTGAAGTTTGTTGCAAGCAAGATCTTAGAATATTCCAAAGATTGTGTTGCAGTTCTACGAGTGACACCTTTGGCAGTCTTGTCTTACAGACCATTTTGAAATTACTAGCACAAAGTCAAAGAAGCTGTGGTAAGGGTGATAACTGTCCTTTTGGGTTGTTCTGAAAACAATTTTATGAGAGAAGGCAAGGTGTTAGAGGATGCTACAGTACAAAATGTCTTAGACCTTATGATGGATCCAATTGGCAGCCATTTAATGGAGATTATTCTGGAGGTCGCACCAGATTTGCTTTACATGAAAATCTTGAATCGCTATTTTCGGCATTCCTTGCTTGAAATTGCAACTCATTAATCTGGCAACTCTGTGGTCCAATAATTAGTTTCTTCTTCAAGACACCAGGGTCAAGTAAATATGATCTGGGGTGAAATTGGTTCTAAAGTTCACAAAATTTGCAGTCAAATCACCATGAGCTGCATGTCCTTCCTGATGTTGTTGGTTACTTCTTGGAACGGGCTGTTGAGGTATCAAGTAATGAATACGATCCATCAGAATCTGACATTTTATATGCTGAAGGAGTAACTCAAAGTAATGGGTTGGCATTTATCGAATTTTCACTTGATGATCGTAGTCCAATGTCAGAGCCTTATAATGAAAACTTTGATTGTCCAACACCACATGTGAAGTATCAACTTATTAGAGTAAATACTAAAGGATTAAATGAAGGATGTAAGTGGCTGGAAATGTTTGAGGATGTACGAGCTGTAATCTTCTGTGTTTCTATAAGTGAATATGACCAAATGTGGGCTGAAGACAATGGTACCTTGAGAAATAAGATGATCTTGAGTAAAGAACTTTTTGAGAATGTTGTGAAGCATTCATGTTTCAGAGATACACCATTCATTCTCTTACTAAATAAATATGACATTTTTGAGGAGAAGATCAACAGAGTGCCACTTACTGTATGTGAGTGGTTTAAGGATTTCAGTCCAGTGAAGGCGCATCACAACAATCAGTCACTGGCCCATCAAGCTTACTATTATGTGGCAATGAAATTCAAGGATCTCTATGCATCTCTTAGCAGCCATAAGTTGTTTGTATGGCAAATGAAGGCTCGAGATCGCAGTACAGTGAATGAAGCCTTCAAATATATTCGTGAGATTTTAAAGTGGGATGAAGAAAAGGATGAAAACTATTTGGGAATTGCTGATGAATCACTTTACAGCACTGATATGAGTTCTTCACCATTTGTCAGGCAAGAGGGATTGGATTAAATGATTGTTCGAAACAAGTAATTGAAATGGAATCAATACTCGGGGGCTCAGATTATCACCGAGAAGACCCTGTTCATGTGTTGAAGACAGTTCAGGCCCATGGGAAGCAGAAGCTACATATGGTTGCTACTATCCAAATTTTGAAAAAGGTTGGCCGTCCATTAGAGCTCCATGTTCAGTTGAAGAACAGGGCTGTTGAACATCGATGTGTTCATGTTACTGAGATAACAGAGGTCACTGGGCTTGAGGATGCAGAGGCGGATGCTGAGTATGATGCTGCGTTAAATAAAGCAATCAGAGTTATACAGGAAGTAGTGACACATATTAATGATAAAATTCTAATCTCCGTCACATCATTCTGGAAAACAATGGGAATAAGCTTGTAAACAAAAACATCGCTACTTGATGATTTTGAGTATTAGGAATACCGTGGGAAAGCTATGCGAGAAAAAATTGAGGCTTCATGCTAAACAACGGCAGCCATTAGCACATGTTGGAGCGCAGATTGATTTAAAGAAATCTGAGGAACATGTGCATCAATCAGATAGAAGTTTTGCCTTGAGTTATGTGGATGATTTTATTGATGAACTGTTAAACACTAATTATGCGTGTGATGTTGCTCTGCCACGCATGCCTAAAAGGTGGACTCTTGAAGCATGCTCGAAGTGAATGGCGCTGATATGAAATGCCTCTCATCGCCATTACCAGAAGGATTCTCTCAGGCAGTTGATGACAATCTTGATTTCCTTAGTCCAGAAATTGCTACTGTCAATGGCGATAATTTTGCCATTACCAAAGGATGATTGGATCCAATAAAATGAAAGCGTTTGATTTTGACAAGTCCCTTCAGCGCTGGAACATCAAGAAGTTTATGCTGATAAGAGAGTGATCTGACAAAATCAATCAAGAGAAATAAAAAAACCAGAGAATGCAGTAGTCCATTTGTCCTGTTATCTGAGAAAAATCAAGAACCAATTATGATCTGGATATGACATTCTCGAAAACATAATTGCTATGGGATCTCCAGCTGAAAACACCAGTTATGGTATTTTTAAATATGTGGAGGTTCTTTCTGTGTCACAACCAGATAAGAAATATCATACACCTGAAGGTTATATTAATTCTTTCATAGGAGATAAAGCAGGGGCGATTTGACAGTTTGAAGTGCTTCGGAGGGAAGAGAAAGCCCAATTCGACAACGAAAGAGTATCAACGAACCGACATAGTGTATCAATTATGAATATCAGCAGGGGACTTTAAACACAAAGCAGATGGCAACAAAGGGATTGCTCAAAGATAAATGAAGCAACTCAGAGCCATCAAAACTCACCAGCTCATTATTAAATGTCTTAAAGCCACTTAAAGGTAGCATAACCGCCTGAACGATGCAGACAAAAGGATTCAATACGCAGCCCTCAGTTGCATAACTTGAGTTGTCAGCTACCCCGGCGCAACTCTTTTTTAGATATTTATGCATTGATTTCTAGCACAATGATGAATTAAAGGCAGTTACTACACATATATTTTTTTAGATATGATCTAGAGATATTTTTTGATATTTTCCCCTATGACACCTGTTCAAGGGAAGTCTGTAAATATTTCCCTATATAAACCACCCTATAGACAGTCTTAAGGAGCGAGAAAAAAAGAAAGAATAGGTTGATAGACTCCAAAAGAGACTAGTTATGTACATCTGATATGATTTCCTAAATCAAAGACTGCTGAAGTTTGGAAAATGGACTGTGTGCTGCGTTTTAATGTTTGAAGGGGGCATTATGGAATTCTAGTGCTGCAACATGACTCAATAAGTGCCTCTCATCTCTGTGTTTTTTTAATGTTTTATGCTCATAATATACTTGTATCACCATCTAAATAGCAGATATAAAGATTAGTTTAGAATTTGGTGAGCCACACTCTATGCTCAAGGTCTGCTATTTCTTTATGTTTTCATCTGAACTGGTAATGAACATGAATTCCCTTTGGCTCATATCTCCTCGAATTCACCCATGTTTTGGCAGTTATCTAAGGAATTTTTGACAGCTCCTAGACAGAGCTCTTTCATCTTCATGCTGTTATGCTAAATAAGAGATTCTTTTGCCTCTCATTTCTTAAAACTTTCAATCCGGTTGGTTGGTTTGCTACACTCCATACCTGCGCTGTAGTATTGAGAGTTTTTTGTTAAAAAATCAGAGATTACTCAAGAGCTTGGATGATGCACTGTCTACTATGCTTCTTTTTAAATGCCTGAAGGGTGATCATGGAATTCTTATGCTGTCATATGGACCAATAAGTGTCTCTTGCCTTTGTTATGTCAGTTTATATATGTTGGTATCATTGTCACTATTTCAATTGCAGAAAAAAGGACTAATCTACAATTTTCCTTACAACACTTTATACTCAATTTTTGCAATGTTCTATATGTTTTCTTCTGACTAAGGCATTAATATGAATACCTCATGGCTCATATTTGTTCTTTATCATCCATGTATGATTGTTATTTAGGAAATCTTAACTGTTCCTAGATAGAATTCATTCACCTTACCTCGGTCAGCCAGATAAAAGATATCTTAGTTGCCTTACATCTCTGACCTCCACTTCATCCTTTTTAGCCCGAATAATTGTTTCATGAGCAGCTATCTGCTCCATACCCCCCTCGTGACCAAGAAAAACACACTAGCAGTCCTGCTCCCCTGACTCCATGCCCAATGGTTTGAAATTTATCGCACTATGCATTACCTCTCTACTTGAAGCCATTCTCTTTCCCACCAAAAACAAAACCCCTTGTACTCAATAACTAGCCTAAGATCACCCTAATCAAAGCTAAATTACGAAGAGAGAGCCCTCTCCGATTGCAGGTAGGCTAGGACCCTCAATCCAAAGATTGGTTTGGTGTTACCTCGGCCGTATCCCTTAAGGAGCCAAGGGACAACCTGAGC
>APFE030944651.1:0-18157 GCA_000404065.3 Pinus taeda
CTCCGGTCCTTCTTTTTCATCTATTGGGTCTTACGTGAAGGGGCACTTATCTCGAAGAAAGATCTGGGCTATTGATCAAACACTATCTTTTCGCCTTGATTTGCCAGCTTATATGCATATCTATTCAGTCATTAATGCAGAGAACTTGAGGCTATATGAACCCCCATTGATTGAAGATCATGAAGAGCAAAGTCAGTTGCCTTTTGTATGATCTGTTGCCTGAATATCTCAATGAGTTGCAGGAAGACACAGTTCTGGACAGGGAGGTGAGAACTATGTGTAGAGGAGATGTTGAGTACCTGAGAATCGGACTCAAAGGTTCAAAACCAAGCAGTGCATGATGGATAGAGATTGGACAAGTGATGAAATTGTATCCTCACTTGATCAATGCTTAAAAACCAACTTTTGGTGGTCCAAAAGCTTTTCAGTGGGAAGGCATGATGCAAAATGGATCCTAAAAACCTCTAAGTCTTCATATACTTAAACACTATCACAAAGTATAAACCTTCAAGAATGGCGGAAAACACTATCGGACGGGAAAAACATGAAGAAAAGGCGAAAACAGAGTCTATCATAGGCTTAAGCAACATCGCACAGGAGTCATCGGATCTGGCCGATCAATGGTCCAAATCTAATCGGCATATCGCAATCGGAGGTGACTAGCGGAGTACATTAGAGGCGTCCCTATGGGAATCGCGATAGCGATCAACGCGATTTAACGAGGACCGTTGATCAAGCACGCAGATCAACGGCCCAGATTACATCGCAATATCGCATTGCTAAAACACAAGGGAAGACTACCGGGGGCCCGAAGACCATGCGATATGCGATTGCGATATATCACATCGCAATGTCTCATCGCAGCGATACAAAGGTTTTATGAATGTAGATATATATATTTTGAGTCCCGGTAAAAAGGGTTTTCTATGTATTTCGCATTTCCGTTAAATAAATGAAATACAAAGGAAATGCGCTTGGAGCGATAAAACAAACTCGAAAAGATTATACATGCAGTTTTATCTTATTTGAATTTCGTAATGAGCAGGATTTCGGGCGGGCCTCAGGCGGTAAGTGGTATTGGACGGGCTCCGCCCGATCCCATCCACTGGCCGACACGTGGCTTGGCAAAACCACATTTTCAGGCAGGTAATCTCCGTATGCATAAGCCGCCCGAAATGAATATCAACCGTTAGATCAAAGATCACACAGATCAACGGTGGACATGCGATAGCAACCCAAAGGCGGACCCGATAAGATTATAACGCAGAATTAATATTATTTGAAGTCCGATAAGAGGTATTTAGGCGGATTTTTCATTGTTTCTGTGTATTTCTCTGTGTAAACAAAGAAACGACTATTTTGGGATTTTAACGCACCAATGGTCCCTTCCGTTACAAACTAGGCAGCCACCATCCCTGAAGACATTTAACAATGATTGTTTATTGCTCAAAGGGGATTTGAACGGACAGAGGCCGGGAGCCAGAGAGCCCAAAAGGGAAAACACAGACAAGAGTCGATTCGCTTAAAAGCCACTGAATGACAGAGACAGGGGCAGGCAGTGCTGAGACAGAGAGAAAACAAAGACAGGGAGCGAAAGGGAGAGTTTGTGTACTCATAAAGACTTGAGGGATTCAAGCAAAACTCTGTTGTTTGTTTCTGTTGTGTTGAGACTCAATTTGAGCTCACATTTGTAAAAACTCTGCTCTTGAAGACATAATAGAGAGGTCACCACTAAAAGTTGGACCAGGGGACGTAGCCCAAGAGTTTTGGGTGAACTACTTTATTATTTGTTGTGTTATGTGTGTGTGTCTGTTATGTTTCTCTAACTTCTCATTGTCTATATTATTCGCAATCTTTTCGATCCATTGCACTAAGTAATATAGGTTAATCCTGTACATGAGTCTGTAAAACCTTAATATTAATCTAAGATCTCATTTTCAGATCATCCAACTTGGTGGATAACTTTGTATCATAGTCCAGTGGAATCTCCTTTATTGGCTACTAGATTTAAGAGTGGCACTACATGGGAAATCCTAATTTTGGTTGTGTGGTCCCACTTCCCAACACCACATGCATCACTCCCTTCGCTCATTATAACCCCTCTTCACATATATCCCATCTAGGTCCACATTTGTCCATTGGGTCCGTTGACCACTTTGTGCCAACTACCCTATAGCAGTACACATTTTTTCAATGGAATTCCATCATGTTCAAGCAATCAGATATCCAGAATTCGTCATCATCATCTATTAGTTTATCAAAGTTGTAATTCCAAATTCTGCAGCCTAGTTGGCCATTGTAAAAATGATTCTAGTATGTCTATAAATCCATGTAAAACACCTAGGTAAGCTTAAGAATTTTTGCTAACGAGTTTCATCCTAGGGAGTTTTTTAACTTTATTAATTATTTTGTGTTTCTAAACATTAAATAATTAATAAAGTTATTTTCCCAAGTATACTACAAAGTTTGGGTGCGACTCGATGGTGATGTCTTAAGTAAGTCCTAGTGTATCGAGTCTATGTATTTTCATCATACTAGTGTTGATTTTTGATAGAATTTTGTAGGGAGGCTTGGGCACATGTATTCCAAAGAACCCAGAAAGCGTTTTGGGAAATTCCACCCAAAAACGGTTTTATTAAAATAATTAATTATTTTTAATGGGACCCTAAGTGTAAACTTAAGAAAATAAAATAATTAATGGTTATTAATCTAACTGTGGGTGTAACTTCTAGAAGAAGATGAGGATCAAGCAAAAATGATCTTAACCATTGATTAGCTTCTATTATGGGTCGTTGAATGTCAACGAGGAGATTACTTAAGGAAGCTTGAGGGCTATTTAAAAAATACATATACAAAGTACAAAAGATCGAATTTTTGAAGCAAAGCAGCTATCAAAAGAGAAATTCGAAGTGAGCTTTTGTAGTGAGGGGTAGGGATAGTATCCAAAGAGAAAACTTCCTAGTAGGAGAATACTCAGCAGAGAAGGCAAAGGGAGATCCAGCAGTGGCAGAGTTGTGCCAGAGGGGCTGACGCAAAAGGCAATGTAGAAGCCAAGAGGGAGACTGAAATTTGCAGAGGGAATTCGTATTTCAGAAGCTGGGATCCAGGGTGTGAGACCGAGAGGCAGAAATCGAATCACATCGGCAGCAAATCGACCAGCCAGAGGATTGATGTTGTCCCCAGTGAGCTTGACACAGACACTGCGCAGAGGCAACCAAAGAAGCCAAGGGAAATCTTTCTGGGGCTAGATTAGCTAGGATTCCTAGTGATAGTGTGAGGTAATTTCACAAATCTCTCTGTCAAGATTATTCTTTGTAACTGGATTGTCGAGAAGACTTCCAAAGATGTATTCAGATTTTACTACTGCATAATAATAAAACCCTCAAATCTGCGGCACCAGTTTTCCCACATTGGGTTTTTCCTGGGACATTTGTTCAAAAATAACTGTCATTTGTGTGTATCTTTCTCTATTGTTCAATTTCTTGTTTCGGCATATTATTTAATTGGTGTAGGTTGTAGTGTATGTATTTTGATGTTTGCCGTAGGAAACTGCAAATAACTTGTTCATGCAAATCTAACAAGTAGAAGAAATATCATCAGAGTTGCAGTAGGAATTCCCAGGTTTAAGGAATTTTCACATGGTATCAGAGCAGTGCAGGTGAAACAAGAAGAACAGTGCCAAAGAACCCAGCATTGAGCAGAAAAGGAGATTGAAATAGTTGCAGGATGCAGCAGTTCGAATCCTTAGAGGGGTATGCACAATCCAAGCCAAAGGCCTGAATTTTCGAGGCAGACTCTCTGAGTTATTCGACAAAGAGGAAGGGCTTCCAGATCTAAATTTTGTCGTGGCAGAGGGAGCAGCGCTGAGCCTCAGCATGAGGAAGAGCTGGTGGGACGCAATTTTTCTGCAAGCTGTTTTTGCTAGGTAGAAAATCATTAGAAGAGAGGAGAAGCACAGTGAGGGAATTTTTCCTTAGTAGACTTCCTGCCAAGAAGTTTGTTTTCCTATTGCCTGAGCAGCAACAGTAGGATGCAGAGAGGAGCAGTTCGACATTTTCGTGGCAGAGATGAAAACCAGTGGTTTGAGGGATCAAGATAGATTGGACGGAGCATCCAACCAATGTGGAAAAAGTCGAAGTCGGGATTAAATCAGCAAGGGTCCAAAAGTTGAAAAAGTCGTTAAAGTCGGGAGTTTTTCGAAAAAGTCGGCAAAAAGTCGGCAAAATTAAACGGCCAGCCAAAAAATAAAAAAATCGGGATTTAATCGGCCAGCCAAAAAAATCAAAAAATCGGGATTTATTCCCGACTTTTTCCACACTGCATCCAACTATGTCATCTAGAAGGCAAGGATGTCATTCCTTCTAGATGGGCATTCTCTCAAGACCTATGTCGACAGTGTGGTGGTTGTGCCTACAGATCAAGATCCGTTGAAGAAGTACAAGGCAGAAACGGTGAAGGCAAAGAGAATGATTCTCGATAGAGTGAAGGATCATGTAGTCTGTCACATAGCTAGCAGAGGGACTGCTACGGAGATGTGGGATGCATTTTCAACGCTATATCAAGGATCTTCTAAGCAGCGGAAGATGTAATTAGAGAAGAAACTGAAGGGGAAGCGCATGGATTTGTTCCTCACAAAGCTTCAGGAGACCTATGATGAGTTAGTCGTTGTGGGGTCTACACCTCAAGGGTTCGGTTGGTTAGACTGGCCCTCAATTTTGTCTCAGATGAGTGGCAAGTCTTTATCCAGAGTATCCTAGGCAGAGCGACTTGCCAAATTGGGATGCAATGTGGGCAGCTCTTAAGCAAGAGGAGCTGAGGAGAGACTTGGAGCAACAGTGGGTCGAAGCCCAAGGAGGAGGATGAGAATGCAGCGCTTGCATTGAAGGGGCAGCAAGACCAGCAAAGGCGGAAGAAAGATGTCTCGAAGATAAAATGCTTCAGGTGTGGTGAAATGGGTCACTATGCAACACAGTGTCCTCTCAGAAAGAAGGACAAAGACGAGAAGCACGATCCAAAGGTTGCACCCACAAAGATCGAGGAGGAGTTCGCCATGACAGCCAAGATACCTCCAGGAGGGAGGTGGGCTAATTTGGTGTTGTAGTTCGAAAGAGCTACAGATGGGTAGGATCCTTGAGGGGCCCACCTCTCGGATCAATTCCTTGCTACGGGAGCCCAGATCAGGAGTAGCAGGATGGACAAAGTGTCAGATGGTGCAAAGGAGTGTTGGAGCGATAGATGCAGTGGCTAGAACGCTAAGTCCAAGCAGCATAGAGCATAGTTGCAATAGTGCAGGGAGGCACACTCCAGTAGCAGCAGCAACAGCGCAGTGGCTTCAGAGGGACAGTGTGGGACTAGCAACAGTCAAATCTTTAGCATCGAGATGCATCTACGCTGAACACTGTTCAGTAATTTGGGATGTTCTTTTGTTGCTATACAGTAGCAGTAGCAGTTTGCAGTGCAGTGGTAGTTTGCAGTCGCAGTGCCTGCAGTAGCACGGATGCAAAAATTCAGAGGGAGTTGTAGTATGGATGCAGCATTGACAGTGGAAGGGTAAGCAGTAGTACAAATGCAATGTTTGCGAAGTAGTTGATGGACAACATATCAGACATCAGTGACACAGAGGACGATGTTATGAAGTCAGGGTGATGCTTCAGTGGGAGGCATTCCTAGAGCACATTCCTCATTAAGAGGGAGTGTTGATTTGTGATAGCACCAGATGTGCTCTAAGTCTCAAATTTTGCAGGGAGGCTTGGGCACATATATTCCAAAGAAACCAGAAAGCGTTTTGGGAAGTTCCACCCAGAAACTGTTTTATTAAAATAATTAATTATTTTTAATGGGAACCTAAGTCGAAACTTAAGAAAATAAAATAATTAAGGCTTATTAATCTAACTGTGGGTGTAACTTCTAGAAGAAGACAGTGTGGGACTAGCAACAGTCAAATCTTTAGCATCGAGATGCATCTACGCTGAACACTGTTCAGTAATTTGGGATGTTCTTTTGTTGCTATACAGTAGCAGTAGCAGTTTGCAGTGCAGTGGTAGTTTGCAGTCGCAGTGCCTGCAGTAGCACGGATGCAAAAATTCAGAGGGAGTTGTAGTATGGATGCAGCATTGACAGTGGAAGGGTAAGCAGTAGTACAAATGCAATGTTTGCGAAGTAGTTGATGGACAACATATCAGACATCAGTGACACAGAGGACGATGTTATGAAGTCAGGGTGATGCTTCAGTTGGAGGCATTCCTAGAGCACATTCCTCATTAAGAGGGAGTGTTGATTTGTGATAGCACCAGATGTACTCTAAGTCTCAAATTTTGCAGGGAGGCTTGGGCACATATATTCCAAAGAACCCAGAAAGCGTTTTGGGAAGTTCCACCCAGAAACTGTTTTATTAAAATAATTAATTATTTTTAATGGGAACCTAAGTCGAAACTTAAGAAAATAAAATAATTAAGGCTTATTAATCTAACTGTGGGTGTAACTTCTAGAAGAAGACAAGGATCAAGCAGAAGTGATCTTACCCATTAATTAGCTTCTAATCTGGGTCGTTGAATGTCAACGAGGAGATTATTTAAGGAAGCTTCACAGCAATCTGGAAAATACACACACACATAGTTCAGAAGATTGAATTTTTGAAGCAGAGGAGTTGCCGGAAGAGAAATTCAAAGTGAGTTTTTGCAATGAGGGGCAAGGATAGTATCCAAAGGGAAATCTTTCTCGGTCGGAGAATACTTAGCAGAGAAGGCAGAGGGAGATCCAACAGTGGCAGTGTTGTGCCAGAGGGGCTGACGTAGAGCCATGCAGAGGAAGCACAGAAGCCAAGAGGGAGTCCAAATTCGAGTTTCAAAAGACGGGATTTGGGGTGTCAAATCGGGAGGCAAAAATCCAATCACCTGGGCAAGAAATTGACCATCCAGAGGATTGATGCTATCCCCAGTGAGCTTGAAGTTGCGCTGACGCAAACACTGGGCAAATGCAGCAAGAGAAGTTGGCGGCAATCTTCCTGGGGCTGGATCAACCAAGATTCCCAGTGATAGTGTGAGGTAATCTCACAAATCTCTTTGTTAGGATTATTCTCTATAACTGGATTGTCGGGAAGGCTTCCAGAGATGTATCAAGATTTTACTACTACATAATAATAAAACCCTCAGATCTGTTGCACCAGTTTTCCCACATTGAATTTTTCCGGGGACATTTGTCCAAAATTAATTGTGTCATTTGTGTGTATCTTTCTCTATTGTTCAGTTTCTTGCTTCGGCATATTACTTAATTGGTGTAGGCTGCAGTGTATGTATTTCGATGTTTGTCGTAGGAAACTGCAAATAACTTGTTCATATAACTCTAACAAGTAGAAGAAATATCATCAGTGTTGCAATAGGAATTCCCGGGTTTAAGGAAATTTCATAGCTAGATCATGTATTGAGTCTTGCATAATTTGGTTGAGTCTAACAGTCTATTTTTAATTATTAAATTTCCAGCTGGTTAGGAAATTTAATAATTTGGATACAATTTGTAAAATTAAGTGATTGTAAAAGTGTTGATTTTTAATGTACCTTGGACAAGTGGTTTCACATGGGTTAGTCTCTCTACCTAGGGAAAAGTGTCCAAAATAATTATTTTTCTAAGTGTGAATTTATAAAGTGAAAGTAACTTTATAAGTGGCAAAGTCAATGTTAAATTATAAAGTGAAAAGTGACTTTAGACAAAGTACAATGTGGGTACTTTATTTAATGGGTGAGTTAAAAAATAGAAAGTGAGAATTAAATGCATATTTCCCTTTATCTAAACGAATTTGAGCCATTAGATCTTAGGGTTGCCCAAAAGTCATTTAGGGAAATAAAAGGGGGAAAAGAAAAAAGAGACTGCATTCATTCTTCATGAGAAAATTAGAGAAAGAACGCTAAGAGTTGGAGAAAAGATCTGAAGGAGAAATTTGGTGCAGCAAGCTGAAGGAGTGATTTCTGGGCAAAGCTGGGCATGGAAATCAAATTTTAGAAGACAGCAGAAGGTACAGTACGAACAACATTGAATGTTGTGAGTTGCATGTCATTCGAGAGAAGTTTTGAAAAAGAAAATTGAAAAAAAAAATCCTTACAGTCCGTACAGCCGTATCCGTACAATACGTATTTTCAACTTCAAGTGGGCACGGAAATCGAGGCAAAGTGGGCACAGTTTTCAAGGAGTTTTGGGTTGAAGAGATAAGTTGTACTTTGTTGTTTTGTTTTGTCTAAAAATGTATTTTTCCCAAACTTTATAGATAAATAAATTTGAAGAGCTCTCTAAAAGGTTTTCCCCAAAGAAGATTAAAGGGGTTTTGCCTGGGTCTAAGTTGGCTAAAAATATGTATGTATGTTTATGTGTGTTGCTGGTCTGGTTATGTCTATATTTATTTTCAGCATGTGTTGACATTCCCATGTGTCTTAATCTGAAAATTTCATTTCCATAATTCTATATGTTGAATGCATGTTTATGGGAAAGGGCATTTAATTGAATGGGAGCGATAAGGTGAAATTAAAACCGGGTTGAGATTAAAAAAAACCGTTCTGAAAGTATTTGCCCTAGCCGCAAGGCTATAAGGCTATCTCGGCATTTAAAATAATATGAGAAAGGTTTGAAGCACAAAATCCTCATGCAATTTTTTTTGTTTGTTTTTTTCCTAACCAAATTTGTTTGGCCAACTTTAGGAACACAATTTAAGGAGGTCATGACCCTATGGTCCTCTAAAACCCTCATTCTTTTGATATATTATCTGCTCCAGGGTTTCAAATTTTTGGGAAGGTATTTAAAGGTTGCCGCAGGGACTATTGGAACAGTTATGTCTGGATTTCAAAATCATTCCACTAACTCTCGACTTGCAGAGGAAATCGAAATTTTTGGAGGGTTTCAACTAAATTTTGCAAAGATTTGGGATTTGAAAGCTTGAAATTTTTGGATTGAATTTCTTTTGTAAAGGTCGTCTTCATTTTTGGGCCACCTTCTCTTTGGCCGGAAGTTCGATTTGAGACCTAAGTTGCACTAAAATGGATACGGGAACGGATACGGATACAAGGTTTGAAACGGATACAACAAATTTTCAAAAAAATTGGATACGATACAACAAGGAAACAACATGCATATATATATATATATATATATATATATATATATTACCATTCATTTTTTAGAATCCAAAATCTATATCTAAAAATATATAATCATCGTCATGATTTCAACATAAACAAATCATCATCATCAATTGAGCATAAACATTGTCATCATCATTAATGATTATTATAACATTCAACATATTATCATCATCATTAGTAATGTAATAAAAAATGCTACATCCTTTGTGCTTTCGAGTCCAACTCCTTTAAAGAACGCGTCATGCATTGCAAATGATATCTATCTTCCTTGCATGGCAATTAAAACGCCCATGGGATCATTGGGATATTCCGTCAAGACCTATTTGAACATTTCAATCTTTTCAACGTCAGCTTGGTCCCTTAACTATATGTAGGCAAAAAATTGGCTAGAGAAGATTTGTTATATTGAAGGGATTTATGAAATTAAAAGCAAAATCAATGACAATTAACAAAACATTAACCAAACTGAAAATTAATCGCTCAAATAAATCTCTTTACGAAGACATTCATCAAACTCTTTTGTTTGCATTTTTAAACATCTATCTTTTTCTTAGTAAGAATCCTTTACAAATATATGGAGTGTTGTTGTTTCTAAAGATTTAGAAGAGACATTATGAACCTGTGTTTATAGTGAGTTTATTTGCAAATCTGATTTCTTCATTTTTATTATTTATTTATGGCTATACAAATTTCATGCTTTTTAACATTTTAAGGGTGGATTCCGATCACGATTTTAGTGGATTTGTTTCCAGAAATCTGGAAACGGATCCAAAAAAATTAAAACCCTTGGAAACGTATCCAATTCCAAATCTGAAGTTTCCGATTTTTTGAAACGATACAAAAACGTTTTTACAGCTTTTTGGACAATGATCGTATTTGTTTCCTTATCGGAAACTATGATCTGCGTTTCCGACAATTTCTTCAGGCGTTTCCGGTAACTTAGTTTGAGACCCAATTTTCAGATGCTCGTGGCCATGAGTGTAGAAGGGTTTCTTTGTTTTTCTTGGCGTAATTACTTCCCAAGATTGGACATCAATTTTCCTGAATGAAAATATTTTGAGCAAAGCATTTCCAATGTTTAAAAATTTGGAAATTAAATTTTTTGAAGGCTTGACATTTTAAAGATTTTAATCTATTTGCTGCAAACATTAGAAGGGTTCCTCAGTTTAACCCTTGGGTAATTCATTCTCTTTGGGACACATGGAGGCTTAATTAATTGGAATAATCATTTTAGGAAATTTTTACAATAATCAATTACAAAATCCCTCATTTGCATATTGATATCTCAAGTGAGGGTTAAATCTCAACGTTGAAAAGTCGTTTCCCGATTTGGATGAATTTTTCTCACATGAAATATATTGTAAATTCATATTAAAGAGAGTTTCTCCCATCAACTTTTGAGGAAGGGTATTTAAATTATTTTATTCCTTAAAATTTTAAAATCTCCTTTCTCCTGTCTTAAAGGGGTTTTTTACTTTGTAATTTTAATAAAAGACCTTTTTTGTGGGAACTTGGGATTTGTGCCCCTTGGTATCCCTATCTCCTCTTTTTAAGGGGTGCTTCTTGTGTGTGTGCTTACTTCTCTTTCTCCTTTCTTGCTTTAGATTTAGATCTGATTTCTTAGTCTTGTCATTGCTAGATTAATCTCCATATTAGTTCCTTGAGCATTTCATTTAGATCTAATCATTTGCATATTTTCATTTTTATCTATCTTCGTCTAATTGATAGCTACTTGGTTTTAAATCTCACTTGTGCTTTGGATTAGATAGAATTTTCTAATTGTTTAGTTAGCAATCTCCTCTACTATCTTTTAAATAAATACTTGTGCTTTGTTACATAAATATATTTTCTCTTTGGGTCTTCAAAGCTCCCAAGGATACATATAAGTGAGGTGCCATTTTTTAAATTCAAATCTTAACTCATTTCATTTAAGAGCAACTTCCCTTAAAGCACTTGTGTTATTCCCTAATCTTAGATCTAATTCACATCGTTTCATCGAGAAGTCTTTAATTGCTTTATCAATCTTGTGAATTTGGGGATGACATTGCTTATTATAATCTTAAGTGGATCAGCATTTCACTCTTGAAGCATTTTCGTTGATCTCATTTGGGGCATTTGTTTAACATTTTTATTCCACATTAGATTAGATCTTGCATCTCATTCATCATTATAATCGAAATTGTGAGCTTAATTCATAATTACAAGTTATTTCAAGCTTATTGTTTATCTTACCTGGAATTAGAGTTCTTTTCCCTTGCAGTCATTCTCTCAAAGCTTATTGCTCATATATCTAATTATGTCGACTCATTGTACTAACATCATCCTTGCAGCATTGCTTACTTGGTAGCTTGAGATATCATATATTGTTGTGCAAGCACTTTTAAATCTCTTTGAGTATTGTATCAAGGCATTGGTATTTTATTGTTTCATCTTAAGTGTCATATTGATCTAAGTGACGTTATCTATCTCACATTGCTCAGTTTAATAATGTAACTTGCCTTCTAATCTTAATCCAAGCTACTTAGAAAAGTGATTGCCCTACCTCATTTCTCCTAGAACTTGTTGTTCCAACAAGTTCCCCTTTTCATCTACCCTTAGGGACTACCCCCTATGACTTAGCTAGGAGAGAGTTTAAACAGAGTCAGTAGGGATCAGAGTGACAGCCCCTACTCTAAGTGTTGCAGCTTAGGTGTACACTTTAGGCTACAACATTTTTTGGTGCCATTGTCAGGGATAAGATTCTTGTCCTCGACATTTTGACATTTTAGCAGGAACTATCACTAGTTTTGGACTAACGTTTTTCGTTTAATATTCTTGACCTGGCCACGCCACATTTTGTGGATCGTTGTTGGGGATAGACTTTTTCTGATCCTAGTTTCTCGACTAACATTTAGGTTCTTGCATTTTGAAAGAGTTAGATTCCTATCCAAGTGGGGACTCCACTTATTCATTTTATGCGAGGATTTTTGCATGAAGCTTACTTCTTTTAGACTTCTTGCTAATCTTGGACAAGAGGCTCTCTCTAATATCAATTTTTCCTTTCAAGGTCAAGTGAGCAGGACATCATGGATGACTTGTTTACTCCTTGTGATTTCACTAAAATTATGGGAGCTTTGCATGATTATTCTTATGAAGTTGGCGAGGCCATTTATGAGTTTCCTCCTTTTCAAGGTAACAATGTTTTTAGTGCCTATTACCGCTCAAACTAGCAGGGATCCTAGGAGGGGATCCTATAGAGAAACTATTAGGTCGAGGGCAACATGGAGTGATAACCCACTGTCACCTCAGCTAAAGGTCCCTGCTCTTTACGAACATTCACCGATGGGAGGAGACCCGTTATATAAGGAATCACGAGATGAATGGATGAATGAACAGATGAGGGGCGATTCCTAAGACCTATTAACAAGAGAGACTCAAATGTATGGCTTACTTGCTTTGGAAGCAAGGTGATGGGCTCTCAAGGAAGGGCCCAGAGGGATTTTGAGGTTAGGGTTTGGAGATATGTCTTATCAAAAAAGCCCCTACTCTCAAAAAGCCTTATGGATACTTGACTTTTGAATGATCTTTATGGAATTGGAGTCAACAAGTTGCAGGACCAACAAAGGCCAAGTGGACCCAAAATTAGGTCAAGGGTTGGTGTTGATCAACCAAGGATCTACTTGACCTAATTAGCGAAGGGAAGAGGATCAAATAAAGAACATTCTTTTGATAAGATAATGTTATGATCCCAATGAGGTTAGTAGCCAATGAGAAACCAAGGGAAAGAATTGATCTTCGAGTTAGGGCTTGAAATATCTCAAGATCCGACCTTCAAAATCTCGTAAAATTTGGAAGGCTTCTTGAGGACACATCAGCGTCATTGTGGGCAAGAGGTCAAATTCTTTTGATGGATAAGTCGTGAGAAAGTGATGCCCTAGGTGACCTATGGAGGCTAGACCTAGAAAAAGAGGGGAAGGTTAGAAGAATTCTCTTTGAAAATGACTCCCTGTGGAAGGATCAGTGCCTAATCCTTTGGGGAAGATGGAGTCAAGATGAAATTTGTGATTTAGAGGAGCTACACCCAATCAAGGAGCCTCCTAGACAACTTCGCATGGAAATTAGGGCATGAGAGTAGTTGCTAGAAGAGTTTATACTTCAATTTGCAAGAATCGATGACTTATCAAGATATGTTCAATAGAAACAATCTCCAGGAACATCCACCCTTTCACATATCATACATGAGATGATGCAATGCTACAAAAGACAAAATTTCGCATAAGAAAAGCAGCAAATTTCAGATATAGTATAGTGAAAATCCAGCAAACATCAATGTATTAAAGCAAATAACAAGAATAGACATGAAAAGATTACTTACATGCGCAAAGAGTATATCCAATCACCAAAATTATGCCAATAATGAAGCTCCAAGACAAGAGAGAGATATCCAAACATCAAAATTCATCCATTACATCCAAATTCATCCTCCAAAAGGGATAGCGAAAATCTCACAAGAGGGAATAACCCAATCCAAGTGATGATGAGAATGAATCACCTCTCATCTATTTATACAATGTCTAATGAGTTCGATTTAGCTAGTTTGGCCTAATTGAGCCCCTAAAATAAAATAATGTGCATAATAATAATACTTTTGGTGACAAGCCCACCAAATAGCTCAACAACATAATAAGAAGCCTCTCAAGAGGGTCGAATGATGAACAACGTGAGTCGTTGGGCCTTCGAGGAGGCCTAATGAAGTCCAAGGCATGCCATGATGAAGAACTGGACTCCAAACATAGTGAACAAGGGGGTTGGCCCCTTGTTTCCCAAGGAAAAACCAATGGTGCTCCCAAGTGTGGTGTGGGGGCACAAGGACATCCTCATGGGTCTCCAAGTGGTTCAAAAATTCTTGTAGACCATCTCTAAGGGCTAGGATGATGATAAAATCCCTCCCTTTGTAGCAACAGATACCCTCTGGACCTTGGAACATATGCCAAGTGTATGGTGCAAGTGTGGAGTCGGATGGGCATGGTGAACCAAATGCATCATCCTCATCCAAAAGGTGGAACATGAGCAACCAATGAGCATTTTTGCAGATGCATGAAGTAATCTTTGCTATGGTGGATGTTCCTAGAGAGCTAAGATCTTGTATAGGGAGACCAAGCCCTAGGTGGAAACCCACCTACAATCCTGCATAATATCCAATGTGTCCCATTGCCTTCCAGTGCAACAAATCATTAGAATAATCAAGTAAAGGAGCTTACAAGTCATGGAATCAATGGGGCACTTCATGGCGGCATGCCCTTCCATAATGGGCTTTGTCATGTACAAGTGTTTCCAAGCTCAATAAGGGGGTTAACCAAGGACCCTATTAGGTGGTTTCGACATCTAACGGGGGTGACATGTCCATGGTACATTCCTCAAGTGGTAGGTGGTAGATGATATAGTAATGGAACAGAGTGGGGATCAGGGGAAACATCTAGGCCACATGTTATGGTGCAAGGGTAGCTATAATGAGGGAAGCCCACACCTAAGTACATGAATGTAGGATAGAGCAAATTGTGGTACGAGTTACCCCAGCCTTTGTTTTTCTACCTTCTTCATATGCCTTTTTCCTTTGAATGATTTTTCTCCATAACTGCTTGGGGCCCAAGGGATGAGAGCATGATGTGTAATATATAGTAGTGGATACCCCCTTAAGGTGGGGACGGTTCATCGCCCACCAAGGGTCGAGAGTATGCGACAATCATGGGTTCCTTGATGATGGAGGTGGTTCATCTAGGGCCCATAGGAACTAGAGTGATGGCCATGGATAACAAGTAGAGCTCATGTTTGGCTTTTGCCCACATGCTAAATTTGTATTTCCCGGCCATCTTTTGCATTTTGCGGTACATTCCCTGTTAAGAGTGGCCAAATTATGCTTTTTATTTTCTTTATAGCTGCATCAACCTTCGGGGCATCGTTCCAGGCCCGACCCAAGGTGTCGACAAGGGGAGGGGGAGGCTGACCATGTGAACATGAATGGGAAAAGAGATGAATGGGGTTAAAATGAGTGGAAGGGGAGTAATGTAGGTGGAATTGGGAAGTGAGACCACGCAACCCAAATCAAGATTTCCCATGTAGTGCCATCACTAAAGCTAATGGCTAGTAAAGGCGATCCCACAAGACTAGGATACAAGGGTAACCATGAAATCAAGCAATGGAGACAAGAATACAAACCTAACCCACTCTTTCTGCCGAATACCCCCACCAATCCATGCCCAAAAGTGCCCATGAAAAGTGAACAAAATTACTCAACCAAACCAATGAAAAGTCATACGTTTAGGGTCAGGAGGCCCAACTTCAAACATACATTCATAACAGATGCGCAAGGGACCAAATGGTTGGCTCAGGTGGCAAAGAAAATGGCACATTGAACTATCTGGGGGCTGCAAAGGGTTGTTGGTTGTTGGCTGAGGACCATCTAGGAGAAAAAAATTCTCCTATATACACTACCCACAGGTAGTGGGTAACATCTAGCTCCAACTATGACATGATCTCTCGGGAAGTGTGCAAGGCTGCTCGAACGAGAGGTCATGAGAACACTAGTAATCTCTTGGTACCATAGACATGTTACCTGCACATATCAAAGACGAAGCACATGGGGCAGCGTGTTTTTCTTGTGTCTTATGATCACCCATGCTTAAGATTTGGCCGCAAAATCAACAAGAAATTAAAGTGCAATTTTAATCTAGATGCAACTAATCTATCTTGAAAATAATCATATGATGTTAGTTCTAATGAGAAATGAACATGCAATGCATCCTACCCTAACATGCATATAGTGTAATGCACATGCTAAGTGTAATCATAAAGCCAGTGCAACCATCACATCATCAAATTAATATACACATGCCTGCCTATATGATTACTTACATAGCAAATCCCAATGTGAATGCAAACACAATCACATGCAGGATGAAACGGGTGGGAGGTGGGAAAATATGATTTCCATGCAAGGTAAGAGGCAGTTGTAGGAGAAGGAAAATAGGTCAATCCAGAAATGCGAGGCCTCCCCACTAAGTATACAATGCTGGAGTGAATGATCACCCTTAAGAAATCCCTATCACAATTATTGCTCATAATACTATGATTTGTGGATGCCAAAAGGTCATGATGGAATGGGAACAGAGGGTGAGGGAAGGAAGGAGTGCAACAAGTAGGTTGCTCAAGGCGATGATCACATTCGAGAGGGGAGGTCATGGAGTGATCATAATCCTGAAGGTGTGTCTAAGGAGATAAAGTATATTCAATGAGGGGCTCTTTCTTGACACTATACTTAGAAAGGGGAAAGGGCTCATGGTCACTTGAGATCATATGACAAGGGGTGAGGGAATCACTTGTGGATGACTCAAAATGATGAACAAGAAGGAAAGGTGATGGGGAAGTTGAGGTATTTTATACAATGGGGCTCCATTCTTGAAAATCATATTTTAAAGGCTCAAGTGATTTCGATATACTCCTTGAATCACAAGGAAGGTAGGTAGGAGCAAGAGCCTCATCATTAGTATCAAAGATAGGGTTTTCCCAAAAAGAAGAACCAATTATTTCCAAGTGCCCTCTTTCATGCAAGGGAAAATAGTGATCCTCCTTCCCTAGGGTATCGACCCAACCTCATCCTCCCTATCAGAATCATAAATGGGAGCACAACCGAATTAAGGATCAACAATTTCCCATTTCTCCTTTTCAATATGAAAATAATCTCCAATATTCGCTTCCAAGGGGCTAATGGGATCAGCCTCAACTTGACTTTCCATTTACTTATCCTCCCCAACACGTGTTCTCAAAATCATCGGTTTCATCATGTGGACCCAAGGAGGACTTGTCTTCTCGCTCATCACTTAGATTTTCAAGGCTTTGATAATGCTTGATGAAGGCTTCCTCTTGAATGCTTAATGCAATGCATACTTGAAAATGACTAAGAAATCCATCAACAAACTCCTCAAAAGATGAGATGCTCCAAGGATCGTGATTATGCAACCATGAGTTATGACAATGGAGAGAACTCATGAACAATAGTATAAGGACATCCTGGGGGGCCACTTTCTCCTTTGCAGCATGTGCAATAAATCTTTCCACATGATCAATTGCGGAGAGTGGATCACCATAAAATATGGGCACCCCATGTACCATCCTTCCTGTGACATGATTAAGGTGCCCAACTAAGTCACCGGATTCGTCCTAAACCCCCTGCGAATCCCGAATCCAGCGAATTCGACACGATTCGGTCCGGATTCGTGTCCAAATCACAGGACACGTTGTGTCCGAGGGCGTGTCGCAATTTTCAGGGGCGTGTCACGATTTTAGGACACGTGTCCGGTTTCCAAGACTCGCTAAGCTCAGTGTGGGAAAGAAAAGGACGTGTTTGCTCATTAATATTTTCATTTGGCAAGTGATTTGTGCTGTTGCAGCAAGGAGTAGAGCATTTTGGTAGCTTCATGATCAAGTCTAGGCCCTAGTATTGATATGCTATTCATGGTAATGTTAAATTCTTAAAGTAAAAGTGGCATTCTCCTTAATCTTCATTTTCATCCTTTTACTTAAATTTTTAACATTACCATGAAATGACTCAGGATGTTTGAGAGTGGTTCCGGCATCATTGGATTTCATATGGAGAAAGTAGAATTTTAGATTTCATTCAAAATGTAGCAGACTTATCAGTTTTTTAGGATTTCAGGATTGGGAGATTGTAATGTTTCCAGGTGACAACACCTGCCCGGGCTACCCCTGCCACCAGTAGAGGACGTGGTCTACTTCCTATAGCTCCTATTTCTAGTTCTTCAGCTTCTAGAGCATAGCAAACTCCACTGCCAACTCCACTAGCACCAGCGTCTACATCTAGAGGGAAAGGGAAAGCTGTGACATTTTCTTGCAAGAGGGGCAGAGGAAATCAATAGGATTAGACTTTAGTTATTTTCTTATGTGCTTGTAAGTTGTACATGAACAATGAACATCGAATATTCAAGAATCAAGACCAAGCATATCACATTCTAATTTCTAAATAGTAAATTTTGATT
>APFE030944654.1:0-11465 GCA_000404065.3 Pinus taeda
GTTAACACTGTGTTTGAATGCAGGTGTCGGCGCCGAAATATATGTTGAAGAGGAGCAGCAGCGTGGACGTGGAGGATGAGGGTGCAATGGCGGAAGCGAGATACCCACGTCCTCTCTATGATCGATGGCGGATGATATTGCCTGGTAGAAGGGAAGACGCTGGCGTGGGTATGATTGCACTGAATAAGTGATATGTTGTGGTGTTCGCAAGTACGCAGGAGTGAGGCTCGAGGACACAGCACCAAGTTTTGACAGAGTTATCCAGTCCCACGCAGGTTTGAACGCTGGACGGCGACAATGGTACAGCACGCAAGGGCTCATATATGCAGGCTAGGACGGCCTTTGAAGCACGCACGCAGGATTAATACACACCTGGCCTGTCAATCAGATTTGCGCTGGAACAATTTTCGTTTTCCCTTTAAACTCTTGCCACGTCAAACTGTGCCCAACATATGTAGATTTTACCTGGCCCGATGTCTGATCTCATTGATAGCAGAACAGAAACCTGTAACCTGTGATGAAACGTCCAATAAAAATATGTGCAGGAAGACAAAACCGAAACCCTAAGTCAGAAAAAAAAAAATTTGAAACCCTAGAACAGTTAAATAATTTACAAAATTTTGGCCCCTTAACAGCCAGATTCACCAATAAGCACAGTAAATATTTAAAGAAATAATGATTTTCAGATTTTCACTGTGAAAATCTTCAGAAAAATCTCTCATGCAAATTAAAAAAATAAACTGAATGATAGACCCAGGATCAAATCCAACTGGGCTCAGCAAAAAATGCTTGTGGGAGTTGGCTGGTTCAGCCGAGAACTTCCCGAACACCCACAAAATTCCTTCAGAAAACGTTTCTGCACAGCTCAAAAAAACCATCAGTAAAGAGGGCAAAAACGCTGCTAGATCTCAGGGAGTAATGGAGATACCTGTCATTACTTCAGAAACCCTAACAGCACCCAAACCCCAGCAAGTGAGCAAGATACCTGTGCTCACAATACTCTACAAAAAAGCTATTATTAACGGCTGAAAATAACATATACAAAAAATTTGACAATCTCACAGCATTTCAAGAGAGTAACACCAGCAAGATATGGACCCCAAAGTCTTCTTTTATTAACCAGAAACAAATTTACAAGAGAGCTTCTTCAGTCTTTGACTCACAGATCAGATGATCTGAAATGACCCCCTAAAACCCTATATAAAGGAAATGATCCAAACGGCTAGTTCAAGTGATCCATGTTGAAGAGATCTCGACCGTCGATGAGGATCAAGACATCTCTTAATCTCATCCGTCGATTTTATTTAAAAAAAATATATTTTGCATGCATTCACAAAAAATATTATTATTTTATTATTTTATTATTTTTATTCATTTTTTAATTTCTTAATTCATTTTAAAATGGATCATCGAACTAAGCCTTCGGAAACATCGCCTAGGACCTAGGACTTAGGACTCATGAGGGGATTTAAAACATTTTTCGACCCTCAGGACACATTACAACATGACTTTTACAATTTACATCTTAAGGGAGAAAAACCCCTTTAACATAGACCCTCACAAATCACCCAGTTTTGCGACACAACTATAATCTAGCAGGTTAACACACTAGGATTCTCCTAAAGTTCTAATAACAAAATGCATCCCGGCTTTGGGGTCAGGTTTGAAGGAAAACTCTGCCAATCCGTGGATCGGTGAGACGAAAAACCTTCCGGGACATAGATCATCATTAGAAAGTTAGGTCCTCCTAGGCAAATTTACAAACACGACTCATATCTGCTAGGATTATTTACAAAGAATACATGCAGACTGGGTTTACAATTAGATTGATCAAGCTGCTGATGACTGCAGGATGGCACGGACACACTGATCAGGTGCTGCCCCTTTTTGCAAAAAATAGGGGGGTGTACTGCATGGGCAGTTGACCGGTAGAGGTCAACATCTGGCTCTACTTGGGGACACGTTGCTTCTTGCAGGAATGTGAGAATCCAGAATCTGCATCCATACAACACAAAAATAAGTAGCGTCCATCCAAAAAATCATCATATACATTAAGCACAGGAAAGATAAAAGCTCTTCATTTATTGACTATCTAAAAGCAAAACAAAAATGCGGAAAAGACAAGGAATAGGGTTAGAAATACGATACAAAGGATGCCCTACGGCATCAGATGTGTTCAATATAGTGCATACTGAGCATTTGCCTGCTTTCAGGCAAATCTGTCGGCTGCTTGTCGGATGTGCCATGTCCAATTTTGCATATGGTAGGACTCTTTCCTATCCAAAAATCAAGCTGATCGCGGCCGTCTGATGCGTCAAATCTTCTTCTTATTTTCCTTCTCTTGCGCTTTTTCTTTCTGGCAGGTCGAATTACTGATGACCTGGAACTTTCTGTTTCAAAGCTCTTGGATGAAGTATATAAGATGTGCGTGACATATTTTTCGTCATCTTGCATCTGATCTTTATCGTTTTTAAGTTTATCTGGATCACCTTCAATTAATCACCTTTCAATCGAACCAATGACCTCATCATAGTAAGATGGAGCTTGTTGCGATAAATGAGAGGGCTCCTGATTTATCTGGCTAGAGTATTCAACTTTTATAGCATTGATTTCCCTGGTATAATCTTCTTTCATGGTTAATAACTTTTTCTGAAGACACATCTGATTAGCTTCCATATCTCTTATTACTTTATCGTCTTTTTCCTTTATGATCATCAAGCAATGCTGCATAGAGTTTATCTCTTCCTCATGATTTGCTTGCAAGGTAGCCAACTGATTATTATGATCGAATGTCATGATAGTCATTTCTTCATCCATAGTTAATAACTTGTTTTGCATAGAATCAATTTTCCTATCATGATTAGCTTTCATGGTCATCATATTTTCCTCTAAGCCTGATAACCTGCTTTGCATAAAACTAATTTCTGTGTCGTGATTAATTTTCATGTCTTCAATTTCCTTAGCATGTTGATTTTGCATGATTTCCATCTCCCTATTACGTTTTTCGAGATGGGTACATAAAGTTCTCACATCATTGGCGTAATTAGTTTGATTGATCTCCATATTTTTTACCAGTAACATTAGCTCTTGTATAATTTGCTTTTGATCTTCATTTTCATTTTCATTTGTCCCTGCTTTTCCATTATCATGAATCTGATCTGTAATGGCACAAGTGGATGGCACATTCTGATATGAAGAATTGTCTTGGAATCTTTCACCGACAGCTGGACCTTTTTCATTCTGCTGCACAGTTTTAGGGGCACAAGGCGGACTACCTGGATAACCATATCTGTCTTTAAAAGCATTGACAATATCTTGTAAAGAAGCGAAGGAACCTTCAGGACAATTATTAAACCAATTCAAAGCATCACCCTCTAGAGAAAAGACAAAAAGACGCATTTTGACATCTTCGTGATTGTACTGAGGGGGTCTACAATATATGATCATTATGCGAGTGAACAAGCCTAGATGCCTTTTTACAGAGACTGCATCACCAATTGAGAATAAACGTAATTTAGAGATGGCCACTTCGGGAATGTCATGGAGGTCATCAAAATGACATGGTTTAAATGAATAATCCATGATGAATAATAAGAGACCAAATGGATGATAGAACAAGATTTCTGCTCAAGAAAATTAACAATGAAAGAAGTGGAGTCGCCACTTGAACAATAAATCTGATTCTAAGATCTAAAAGGGTACCAGCAAACAGATATGAGGAAAGCTTCTTGTCTGGGAAAAAATGAGAAAATGGAGTCGCCACCCAAACAAGAAGCAAAACCGAAGAGATGTTGCTGATATGTGATGAAAAGATGCCAAAATATTGAATTTGCCAGCTCAAATGAGAGATGAGAAGATGAGAAGATGAATGTCGATGAAACCCCAGGGACAGAAAAACTCTATCCCCGGCAACGGCGCCAAAAAATGTTGTCGTGCAGATTGACACGACAACGCTCAGACCGGGGGCTGTCACTCTTATCCCCGATCCCTCCGTTTAAGCCTGTCTCCCGCGGCTAAGGGGGGGAGACCCTGTGAGATGATGAAGACCAACTGTCGACCAGTTGGTTGGGAGACACGAGACACGATAAGACAAACACTAGATAAATTCGATTTTAGCAGACCAGTGCCCTAAGAGATTGTTATTAAATTGATAGAAACATGAAACATGAACAATGCTCTTAGAATGACCAAAATGATATCCAACAACTGAAGATTTTAAAATGAATGCTAACCATTAACTAGATATCATATTCGTATCTCGACTCGAAAATTCAGCGTGAAAGATATAGCATGAAAACAACTGAATCTGGCAAAAATAAAATTTCCACGAAATTTTTATATTTTCTGACAAAATTAAAACAAAAGTTAAAATTTTAATCCTAAGCGCTAAAAAATTTTATCTGATTTTTCACTATATATATATATATATATATATATTTTTTTTAATGATTTTTTTTAATATTTCAGAACTAAATAAACAAAAATTATTTTGAATTTAAACTAACCCTAAAATAAAAAAATAAAATCTTAAAACCCTAACTATTTTTTTTTTTTTTTTTAATTATTTATTATTTATTTTTTGTATTTTTATTAAAAAAAAAAAAAAAAAAAAAAAAAAAAAAAAAATGTATATTAAAATCTAATTATGAAAACTAAACTATAGTCTAAACTATAATCAAAATCTAATTTAAAAAATTTCAAATCTAAATTAAAAGAATTTAAGTATTAACCTAACCTAAATGAATCGAAATAACTGACTTACGCTATACATCTATATATATATACATATATTATACAAAATAAAATAAAATTTAGCCTAACTAAATCAAAACTAAAGGAAACCCTAAGGTATCAAAGAATTTCAACGCATATGCCATCCGTTAACAAAATGAACGTGACAAAAAAAAAACGATTTCAGGCCAGAAAACCTCTTACGCTGCGGCATACCTGATTCGATGTCCACTTACAGCTTATTGCAGGCAGGCTCGAGGGCTCGGAAAAGGACGAGGTTTGGAGAAGGATTCGATGGAGGATGCGGGTGCGTGGAGGTAACAATGTGCAGCAAATGAAAGGATAACGTTGAGGAGGGGAAGAACGCACACCAGAGGTCGAACTGAAGGGTTTAAATTAGAAATCGGAACAGGAAACGAACGCATCAACATTCAATACACCTGCAAACATGTGATCTCTGCGTTCTGCGTCCAGCTTTTTTCTCCTTGCTGTTTCACCTCTGCCCGCCGTCGAGTCTTGTACGCAGACCCTTAACCACAATCGATTTTAGATTTGGATGTATGCGCTGGTTTGACACAGCATTTTTGGGATTACACATCGATTTATTTGCTTTAGAATTAGTGTTGATTTTCCTGTCGATCATAGCGTTAAACATGTGATTTCTTTGCAGGAGACAGCAGAATAATGAACGCGGGTTGGTGCCAGTGTGGTAGCGTGAGAAAAATGAAGGTTTGGATAGCGGACAACGTGAAGTTTGGATGCAGATTGGAGGCCTGGGCAGGGAAAAGGGCAGCAACGAAGATGCAGGCTTCAGAAATAATTTTTTGAAACCTTGAGCAAGATAAAACTGAAACCAATGATGAATTTTTCCAGATCCAACAAACCCAAGGGGCAATGAAACAGTGACCCTGCAATCTTAAAATATTTTGTCTCAGACCTGCGACTTGAAATGGAAAACAAAACAAAATCTGGAGAATATATGAAAAAAAATTTCAAAATGAAACCCTAAGTCAGAAAAATTTGAAACCCTAGAACAGTTAAATAATTTACAGATTTGGCCCCTTAACAGCCAGATTCATCAATAAGCACAGAAAATATTTAAAAGAAATAAAGATTTTCAGATTTTCACTGTGAAGAACTTCAGAGAAATCTCTCATGCAAATTAAAAATAAACTGAATGATAGACCCAGGATCAAATCCAACTGGGCTCAACAGAAATGCTTGTGGGAGTTGGCTGGTTCAGCCAAGAACTTCCCCGAACGCCCACAAAATTCCTTCAAAAAATGTTTTCTGCACAGCTCAAAACAACCATCAGCAAAGAGGGCAAAAATGCTGCTAGATCTCAAGAAGTAATGGAGATACCTGCCATTACTTGAGAAACCCTAATAGCACCCAAACCCTAGCAAGTGAGCAAGATACTTGTGCTCACAATACTCTACAAAAAGCTATTATTAACGGCTGAAAATAACATATGCAGAAAATTAAACAATCTCACAGCATTTCAAGAGAGTAACACCAGCAAGATATGGACCCCAAAGTCTTCTTTATTAACCAGAAACAGATTTACAAGAGAGCTTCTTCAGTCTTGACTCATAGATCCGATGATCTGAAATGACCTCCTAAAACCCTATATAAAGGAAATGATCCCAACGGCTAGTTCGAGTGATCCATGTTGAAATGATCTCGACCGTTGATGAGGATCAAGACATCTCTTGATCTCATCCGTCGATTTAAAATATTTTTATTTTTTTATTTTTATTTTTTATTTATTTATTATTTATATTATTTTTTTTTTATTTTTTTTTTTTTATTATTTATTATATATATATATATTTTTAATTTCTATTTATTTATTTATTTTATTTTATTTTATTATTTTAATTTTTTTAATTTTTATTAATTTCATTATTATTTTTATTCCCTTTTTAATTTCTTAATTCATTTTAAAATGGATCATCGAACTAAGCCCTTGGAAACATCACCTAGGACCTAGGACTTAGGACTCATGAGGGGATTTAAAACATTTTTCGACCCTCAGAACACATTACATCATGACTTTAACAATTTACATCTTAAGGGAGAAAAACCCCTTTAACATAGACCCTCACAAATCACCCAGTTTTGCGACACAACTATAATCTAGCAGGTTAACACACTAGGATTCTCCTAAAGTTCTAATAACAAAATGCATCCCGGCTTAGGGGTCAGGTTTGAAGGAAAACTCTGCCAATCCGTGGATCGGTGAGACGAAAAACCTTCCGGGACATAGATCATCATTAGAAAGTTAGGTCCTCCTAGGCAAATTTACAAACACGATTCATATCTGCTAGGATTATTTACAAAAAATACATGCAGACTGGGTTTACAATTAGATTGATCAAGCTGCTGATGACTACAGGATGGCACAGACACGCTGATCAGGTGCTGCCCCTTTTTGCAAAAAATAGGGGGGTGTACTGCATGGGTAGTTGACCGGTAGAGGTCAACAGGGAGTATGGTAGATACAATGATGCGTCCATCGGTACTACTATGGTCCCTAACTTTATTTCCCTGCTCATTGATCAGATGAGAGGTACTTCCCATGAGTCCTAGACTGCATGGGTAGGATGCCTTGACAGGAGACCTAATCAATCCTGTCCTCACAGGAGAACACATCAATCTTGCTACAATCGCCATGGAGAACACATCAATCTAGGCTACCATGGAGAACACATCAATCCAAGCCTCACAGGAGAACACATCAATCTTGCTACAATCGCCATGGAGAACACATCAATCCAGGCCTCACAGGAGAACTAATCAACCTGCTACACAGGAGAGTGAATCATCCTGTTCCACAAGAGAGCGGATCATCTTGTCCCACAAGAGAGCGAATCATCTTGTTCCAGTGCGCACCACCAGGGGAGGGTGAGTCACCCTGTGGTCGTATGTTGCTCCAGTAAGAACTGTAAGCCCTCAGAGCTCCCAGAGCTCAATGTATGCAATGTGCAAGACCCTTGTACAAGAGTTTCTTGACGACTCCAAGTCGTTTGGGAAAATCAAAGATTAGATCTTTCCTCAAGGCTTTGACAAGGTGTGTTTACTTGTACATCATCTTAATGCGATGGAGCCTCCTTGCTCATCGACTTACCATATCCTAGATGATGTCTATTTGCTGGAGCAATTGATGAATATGGGATTCCTCAATAATCTAATCCCACCTCTGGTTGTCACATAGGATCACGGTGGTTTCCAATGTAAATCCAAATAGCTCACTGAAGAGATTTCACAACCAGACTGCCTCACAGGAGGTCATGCTAGCAGCAATATACTTTGCTTCAGCGATGCTCAAGGCCACCGACTTCTGCTTCCTGCTCATCCAGGATATCGAAGCAGATCCCAAGGAGAAACAACACCCAGAAGTGCTCTTACGGTCCTCCACAGTGCCTGCCCAATCAACATCTGTGTATCCAATTAGTCTCACATCTCCGGCAGTGTATCTTAACCCATAAGTTATAGTGCCACGAAGATATCTCAACAGATTATTGGCACCAATCCAATGTATGTGGTGGGGTTCAACCATATGTTGACTCAACGTGTTGAATGTGAAGCATATATCTGGACGAGAGTTCACTAAGAACATTAATGCTCTGATGAGTTGTCGATACTCAGTAGTATTTCGTAAAACAAGTCCAGTAGCACTATCGCTTAATTTCTTGAAGTCAATCTCCATCGGGGTAGCTACAGGCTCGCAGTCCACCATACCAAATCTTTCCAATATCTGCACCACATATTTTCCTTAAGATGGGAAAGTTTCCCCTGGCTTCTGCCACACTTCAAGTCCTAGGAAATAGTGCATCAGTCCTAGGTCCTTCATTTCAAATTCAAAAGCCAACTCCCTCTTACATTTGAGAATGAGAGGGTCTGCACCTGTTAGAAAGAGGTCATCCACATACAATACCAGTATGAGAGGTTTCTCATCTTCAACCTTAAAGTAAAGGTTAGGATCGACTTCACTCCTAGTGAATCCCAACTTCATCAACTGGCTGCAGATCCTCTCATACCATGCTCGCGGTGCTTGCTTCAGCCCATAAAGAGCCTTCTTCAACCTGCATACATGATATTTTCGATCATATATCTCAAATCCTTCAGGTTGCTCCACGTAGACCTCTTCTTTGATCAAGCCGTGCAAGAACGCAGTCTTGACATCCATCTGATGTAGGTTCCATCCTTGTGAAGCGGCAAGGGCTATGATCAAGCGGATGGTCGTATATTTGGCAACAGGTGCAAATATCTCATCATAGTCTATACCTTCCTTCTGGGAGAAACCACAAGCAACAAAACAAGCCTTATACTTTTTCGTACTTCCATCTGCTGCATGCTTTATCTTGTAATGCCATTTTGAAGTAACAATTGTCTTGTCCAGGGTCTGGGAACTACTTCCCAGACATCATTCTCCATAATAGACTCATATTCTATGGTCATAACATCCTTCCATACTTGATGCTTGACGACATCTGAGAATGATGAAGGCTCATTTTGTATGATCGTGCTCATGATGGTCAGGTACCCCTGATACCTATTAGGTTTGTTACTTTGATGGAAGGTTCCTCAAGGTGCAGCATGTCCTTCAACATCATTAAGTATCCCCCTAAGCCATGAAGGCCTCTTCCTAGAAGAGAAAGGCTCATGTGGATGAGGATCAAACGGATCCATGGGATCTTCTACTTCAGGCATTGATTCATCATCCTTTTCTTTCGGTTCCCTGGTGTCGGCTTCTTGAGAGCTCCTCAAAGTTGGAAGATTGTCCACCTTGCTGAGAGCCATATCTTCATCAAAGATAACATCATGACTAATCACGACTTCCCTTTGACCGGCGGTGAACATTTCTTCAGGAACCCAATGCTTGATGAGGGCATCGATTTTGTACATATACGACGGTGTTTGTAGTTTGAGCCCATAGAAACTTTGGGAGTCTTGGATCATGTAGCATGGCCCAGACAACTTCCACAATCGTACGGTTCTTCCTTCCTGCCGCACCATTCTGCTCAGGAGTATGTGGTGTAGTAGTCTCCCTCTTAATGCCTGCCTCAGATATGCTTGAGTGAACCAACTGTAATATATCGGAGGTCTTGCTTTGGCTTGAGGGGAATGGTCCCCTTTTGAGCTTTCCTTATACACCTTTCTCTACTTGGAATTCGGGCATCCCTGTCACCATTTGTCTTACACCGAGTATAGCTTTGTAATGAAGGGGGACAAGCCTTCGATGCCAAAGTTCGGACTGAAGAGATGTGTCATAAGACATGACACCTAGCGGACTTCCATTGACCTAATATAATGAATCAACACTAAACCCAAGAGTAAAGGCATCTTTAACACTATTTTTCCATATACGTACCTTGCCATCGCTGAAGGTTACCTTGTAGCCTTTGTCTTCCATTGTCGAGATGGACTAGGTTCTTTTTTAGGTCAGGTGCATTTAATGCATCATGGAATTTCTAGCCTTCTTGAATGGTTGTCCTCTTCCTCGATTCCCAGCTCTCCTCTTACCTTTGCTATTGAATTGGTCATTCCTTTGATTTCCATTAGAGGGATTTTTATCATCGTCTCGGTGTGAGTCCTTTCTATCAGGGCACTCCCTTGCATAGTGACCTGCTTTATCGCAGATGTAACATCGTCATTTTCTTCCACCCTTAGGTCCAACCTTTCCTTTTGATTTAGTCCCAGAATTATTTCTTTTCTTAGCATGAGAAGAAAAGGCAGTAGGAGGACCTTTAGGCATGGGCATTTCTTGCTCTACACTTGTTTCTTCTTGAATGCATCTAGCCATTAATTCCTCGAAATCAGGAATTACATTATTGTTCAGAAGAGTAGTCCTAAACACGTACCATTCAGATGGTAATCCTCCAAAAGTCGTGAGTGCCATTTCCCTGTCAGTAATAACCTCCCCAATAGATAAGAGATCGTTCTTGATCTCGGTTATTCTTAAGAAGTATGCTTGCATACTCTCATCTTTACCATTCTTGATTTCCCTCAACTTATTTCTAAGAAACAAAACTTGATTTGCATCATTAACTTTAAATAAACTCACCAGTCTATCGTAGATTTCCTTGGAGGTGTTCAGGTCAGAGATGTAGACCACCAAGTGCTTGTCGATAGAGTCCTGGATGATCTTCAGTTTTGACATCTCCAGTTTTCCATTTGTTCCATGCAGCAGCGGATGCATTTGACGGAGAATCAATAATATTGCCTTTCACATGATCCAACACTCCTTGATTCTCAAGGGTTAGATCGATAGACATCTTCCATCCGTGATAGTCAGCTTTCCCACAGAGCTTGTCTTCGGCAGGAAAGAGTGTTGAGGACCCCATCATTCTTTTAGGATAGCCTTGCCAATCTTCTCTTCAGTGATTGCTCTTGCTCTTGCTCGGGCTTTATCTTCACCTCAGCTCTGATACCATGTTGAGATATGGTATGTTCTATGCTTATAACAGTTTACTTCTTTTCTTATTATTTCATATTAGAAATCACATGTACATAAAGTAAAGTGAAAATAGAACATTAAACGATCGACAGAAAACAAGCCAAGACAAGAGACACAAGATGTGGCGGCTAGCCAGGGACAAACCCCACAATGTGTGGGGAACCCCTTTGATCAAATCTTATTTTATCTTCAATAATTCAGTAGAGAGAAATAGTACAATAAATCTGATTCATATCAGCAGTAGCAAACCCTAGATCAACAGCATCAACAT
>APFE030944661.1:7908-21292 GCA_000404065.3 Pinus taeda
CCCCCGAGCCCCCGCCGGGGGACCGCTGGCCCCCGGACCCCCGCGGGGGGGACAAGTCCCCTCCGCGCCCCCCCGCATGGAGGGGTGTACAAAACTTCCTGGGGTATACATCTGGCTGAAACAAAGACCTCTAAACAATCATGCTCCACACACAACAAATTGATGGTTGCTTGTGGATTCTTTTGGGAGATACACAACATTATGTCCATCTTTCTAAATTCAGTGGTGTACTCTTATACACTCTTCCCTTGTTTTTGCCTAAAGTAATGTCGCTAGATCCAATGGTCCTCTACATACCTGATAGGGTAAAATTGTGATTTTATGAGGGTTTTGAAATCCTCCCACTTATTCACTAGGGGACCTCCCTCCAACTTCAAGGTATTTATGTGGCTTTCCCACTAGGTCAGTGCATGGTCCTCTAATTTCATCCTAGCAAAAAAAAATATTTTGTTCATCCTCTATATAATAAACTCTAAAATAAACTTCTAATTGTCGCAACCAATTATTTAAATGCAGAGCGTCGATATCACCTTGATATAACTTGATGTCAACCTATGCTTCCATTTTGATAGGGAATGTGAATGGTTCAAAACACACGAACTGGGTTGATCATTTTTGACTTATTTATTAGACCCCATCTTTAGTTCTTCTTGAGTTGTCAATTTCCACTTTGATTTGACCTTTGGGTTAGAATCACCATCTTCTCAAAATATACCGAGCTTACTTTTCAACACCGCCATGAGGAGGCTCCCATTGCGATTTATATTTGTGACTTATGCTTACAACCACACAAACTTCTTCTCTACGGGATCATGAGGGTAATTCATAGATTCATTGCCCATGACTATGGTTTGTGAATTTTAGCTTAACCTATATCCCCTATAAATCCCCACAATATACCCAAAGAAACTTGCTTTTATACCAACATGGCTCCTAAAATTATGTGGATATTCCACTGGACAATTCATCACAACAAATCTACTAAAATATATTAGAGAATCTAAAATCCACACTATGATGGTTTATCTCCTCAGATTTATGGATCTGTTAATTATTGTTTATTGTGTATGCATGCAAATTATAATTATAAAGAAAATAGACAGTGAAATAAAACTCACAAACCACAAACTAACACAAGATATAACCTAGGAAACCTTTTTAGGAGAAAACCCAATTGGAAGGTGATGCTACTATGCTCACATTTTTTGAATGGAAAATGGATGCAAGTACAAAGAATTGAGGCATGTAGCCTGTGGGATGCTACAATGCATAGATTCTCTTTGTTTGTTATTTTTCTATTCACTCTTGGCTACTTTTCTCATTTATGGAACAAAATGCACTCGAATAGAGTGGAACCCATTTTTCTCCTACTAGTCTAGTTATAACGCAACCTGATAGCCTACTAGTGGTTAAGTTTGATTCCTTCAACTCTTAAATATAGTTACAATATGGAATCTCATAGAGTATTTTGTTGATATGTGGTTGTCATTGATGTCAACCCAAGTAACACCAAAGATGCCCCTCCTTTTGTTGACTAATATGCCATGGAAATTCATGGTTTTTCATGTCATAATCATCCTTGATGGCTTCTCCTTGTCAAGATGTTTCTGGTGGTATGTGGCATGCCATGTGGTTCTTCACAGTTTGTGATATACTCTCATTTGAATTTTAAGTCCCCATTGTGTGGGACAACACCCCAAAGGGTCTTGAGGTGGTAGCATCTCCTTAATCAAAGAAGCAAGGCTTTTCTCAAAAGGATTAAACCAATCTTATTTATGTGAAATAATATATTTTGGACGATATCTATGGCAAACAATCTATTTTGGAGGATTTTTTAAATATATTTTTTAACAATCATAAATCAATAGGAAGGGGTGTTAGGCCTAAAAGGCAAAGTATGTTTCAAAATCCAAAACCGCATAAGAAGTGTCTCCCTCCAAATGGTGAATTTAAAATTTGATATCTCCCTCCAATGATGGAACTCGACTACCTTCAAGAAGACATTCAATATCTTGGATTAATATTCCCCTCCATAATTAATCAAATTAAATGATTATCTCTTGAGAACACTTTTTCTGAAAGAAACTCGATGCCTCTAATGAATTGCAAAATCAAAAGAGAGGGTTTTGTTGGGTGTTTTTGGTTTTTTTTTGGTATTCGTCTTACAGGTCTTTGTATTGGTTTGGTTTAGGAATTTTCTAAGAAAGGAGGCAACACTATGGAAACTCAGATCACCGAGGTTTTGTAAGGTTAACATCTATGAACTTGAAAAAAAAATTACTTGAACAATTACCCTGAATGTTAGAATATTAAATATTACGGAGCAATGGAACACATAAAATATTGCAGAAATATAAACACAGAAAACGCACAGAACAAGAGAGACACAGACATACGTGGTTCACCCAGTTTGGGCTACGTCCACCCCGAACAGCCAGTCCTTCCTTTCTATTATCCAGCAAAATGAAGAGACACAACCTACAGCAAATCCACTGTAATATCCTCTGTCTTCTCTCACGGTTTCACCTCTCTGTTTCTTGCTCACACACGGAATACACATCTATCTCACAGCCTCAAATACAATGCCCTCATACAAAGAGAGGGTTTTCCTTCTAGGGCAAAAAACTCTAAACTAAACATAAGTTATACTGTCAGATCATCCGCCTAATGAACGGCCCAGATTGACTAGAAATTACTATACTTTTACAAGGCAATTTTACAGCTGTTTTTAGCTTCGGGGGCGCTGCCCCCGAAAACCCCCGCCAGGGGGGGGGCTCCCAAAGGTCACAGCCACCCCCCCTGCAGCGAATATTTTACGGGCGGCATTACTGCCCCCATTTTGAATTGGGGTCCAATGTGGTGGTACTTTTGAATATAGAAGATAATCAGGCTCCACACCCAACAATCTCCCACTTAGAGACTGATTTTAGCAACTCCACTACTGCTCCATTTGCTGGACAATGACTCCTCTTTGGACCTGGCTGTTTCTCATCTTCATTGGCATCCTTGAAGACCAACTGAAACTGAGCATATTCCCAGTTTCTCCCTGGTTACAACTTTTTTTAGCATATCTGCAGGGTTCTGGCTAGTGTGTATCTTTTCGAGCTTCAACTCTCCATCTTCCAACACTAATCGTATGAAATGGTACTTGAGCTGTATATGTTTCGTCCTAGAATGAAATGCTGAGTTCTTTGCAAGATGAATGGCACTTGGACTATCACTATATAATGTGCCCATATCATGCTCCTTACCCAATTCACCCATAAACCTTTGTAACCAAATCATTTCTTTACTAGCCTCTGTAGCAGCAACATACTCTGCTTCTGTTGTTGAAAGTGCAACAACACTTTGGATTTTTTGAAACCCAACTGACAGTTGTTCCACCAACAGTGAATACATATTTTGTAGTGCTCCTCCTGTTATCTCTGTCCCCTGCCATATCTGCATCAACATATCCCTGTAGAGAAATGTTTGAACCACCAAAGCATAATGCTTGATCTGTGGTACCTTTCAAATATCTGAGAATCCATTTCACTGCCATCCAATGTTCCTTTCCTGGATTGTTCATGTACCTGCTTACAACTCCCACTGCATGTGCATATCAAGCCTTGTGCAGACCATTGCATACATTAAGCTTCCAACTGCTAATGCATATGGAACTTTAGACATATAATCCATGTCTTCTTGGGTCTTTGGGCACATTCCTTACTAAGTTTGAAATGGATAGTAAAAGGTGTACTAACTGGTTTTGCATTGTGCATATTAAATATTTTCAACACCTTTTGTATGTACTCATTCTGAGACAATGTTAATTTGCGATTTTTCCTATCTCTAGTGATTCTCATACCAAGGATTTGTTTTGCAACTCCCAAATCCTTCATTGCAAATGAATTTGCCAATTTTCTTTTGAGAATATTTATTTCTTGCATGTTAGACCCTGCAACAAGCATGTCATCTACATACAATAACAATATAATATAGCTACCATCCTTTTGCTTTTTCAAATAAACACAATGATCAGAGTGACATCTAGTATAACCTTTTTCAGATATAAACTTGTTAAATTTAAGATACCCTGCCTTGGAGCCTGTTTTAAGCCATACAAGCTCTTCTTCAACTTGCACACTAGTTTCTCCTTCCCTTTCACCTCATATCCTTGTGGCTGTTGCATATATATCTCTTCTTCCAAATCCCCATGGAGAAAGGTTGTCTTTACATCTAACTACTCAATATGCAAATGTTCAACTACTACTAGACTTAAAATAGTTCTAATTGAATTCATTTTAACAATAGGAGAAAATATTTCATCAAAATCAATACCTTTCTTTTGTGCAAACCCCTTCACCACAAGTCTAGCTTTGTACCTTTATTTTCCTCCATCTTCTTCCTTCAGCCTGTAAACCCATTTATTCTTCAATGTAGTTTTTCCTATAGGCAACCTGACTAAGTCCCAAGTCTGGTTATGAATTAAGGAGTCCATCTCTTCATCCATGGCTAGCTCCCACTTCTTCCTACTTTCAACCTACATTGCTTCTTCATAACATTTGGGTTCACCAAAATTAGTCAACAATAAATAATATAATGAAGGAGAGTATTTTTCAAGGGGTATACTTATCCTAGTAGATCTTCTAACACCACTTTCAGGTGTTTGGGGTGCCCATTGTTGTTGTCGTGGTTGTTGATTATTATTATTTTCAAGCACCTTTACTTTTTTAGTGATCTCATCAAGAATTGTGTATTCCTTGTTTTCTTTTTCCTGTTTCTTTTCCTGCAACTAATTCTTATACATGAACTTTTCATTGAATATTACATATTTGCTCCTAATGATTTTGTGATTTTCATAATCATATAAGCTATAACCAAAATCATTAACACCATATCCAATAAAGGTACATTTCTTTGATTTTGCCTCAAGCTTTGTTCTATTTTCTTTATTAATATGGACAAAGGCCTCACAACCAAAAGGGTTTAAAAAAGAGTAGTTTACCTTTTTACCTGTCCATGCTTCCCCTGGAATGCCACCATCCAAGGATCTTGAAGGCCCTCTGTTTATTATACAAACAACAATATCTACATCATCTGCCCAAAATTGTAAAGGCAATCCTACATGCAATCTCGTGAACCTTACATGCTCTATGATTGTTCTGTTCATCCTTTCTGACACACCATTTTCTTGTGGTGTTCTTGGAATTGTCTTCTCTTTGTGAATTCCATGCTCTGAACAGTACCTATCAAACTCTTTCCTACAATATTCACCTCCATTGTTTGATCTAAGACACTTCAATTTCTTTCATGTCTCAATCTCAACCAAAGCTTTCCATTTCTTGAAAGTATCAAATACATTAGATTTATTCTTAATATAATAAATCCAAGTTTTTCTAGTTGCATCATCAATAAAAGTAACATAATAATGAGAGCCGCCAAGAGATGATACCTGAGTAGGTACCCATACAACTGTATGCACAAGCTCTAATTTTTCACTCTTCTTTTCTTTCCCAACTCTGAGAAATCTGAGTCTCTCTTCTATTTCCATAAATGCAATTCTCACGGAAGTCCAAATCAATATTTTTCAAACCCGACAACAAATTCCTTGAGTGAAGAATCTTCATCCCGTTCTCACTCATGTGTCCTAGCCTATGATGCCATAATGTTGCATCTGCTCCTTTGGAAGTTAAAGCATTAACAGAGTTAGAAATACCATTGCATAAATACAATGTACCAACCTTTTCGCCTGTTTCTTATTACCAGGGCTCCTTGTGACCTTCCAAGCTTTATCTATGAACGTTGTCCACAATCTTCATCTAAACTACCCTTGTTGAAATCAAGATTTTCTTTCAGATGGTGGAACATGGCTTACCTCCTTTACAGTAAGCCATGGTTCCATTCCACTGCTTTCTACCAGAAACCTTACCCTTCCAAACCAATTTTACAGGGTTTATCATCACCCATGGACTTGTCCAAAATCTCCTTGAACATAGTCATGAAAGTATTTCTTATCAGGTGTGGCATGGAATGAGGCCCCTGAATATACCACCCATGAATGAATAATATTTTTGAGAGAAAGAATCAAAGCATCTTGCAACACCTCACCTATTACATTTGCTTCATGATTGTTTTCTTACTGTGCATCTCCTTCTTTTCCCTTCTGAGATCTACAGTCTTTCTTTACATGTCCTTTCTTTCCACATTTCCAGCACACTATCCCCGATCTGGACTTGGATTTGCCTCTCCTTGATTACTGCGATATCCTGAGCTCTTTCCTCTTTCCATTTTCTTCCCCTAGACTCTGCACTCAAAGCATTACTTGATGTCTCACTGGAGCTTTTTCGTCGCATTTCCTCACTAAAGATAGCACCGACAACATCATCAAACTTTAAAGTACTAGATACAGAAACAGAGTTACTAATGGCCATTACTAAACCATTCCAACTTTCTGGCAATGAGCACAAGAATAACAGGGCTCTAACTTCATCATCAAAGTTTACCCCTACAGAACTTAACTGACTTGTAACAGTATTAAAATCATTTAAATGGTCAACAACAGATCCTTCTGCTGACATCTTCATATTAAATAACCGTTTCATAAGAAATACCTTGTTTGAGGCCGAGGTTTTTTCATATAGTTTCGCCAACGCCTTAATCAAAACCTCTGTCATTGTTTCCTCCAAAATGTTGAAGGCAGCCAACGTTGCAAGGCACAACCATACTGTTCCAAGTGCCTTTCTATCAAGAAGGTTCCATTCTTCATCTGTCATACCCATCAGCATCTTTGTTTTTCCGGCCAATGGTAGGTACAGATCTTTCTGATACATATAATATTCCATCTGCATCTTCCATAACGAGAAGTTTTGTCCGTTAAATTTCTTGACCCTAAACTTACCATCTTCCACCATTGCTCCCACTTGAGCTAGGAACCCTTCTCTCCTACGAGTTTCTTAGCCAAATAGACCTTTGGCTCTGATACTAATTGTTAGAAAACTATATATTACAAAGAAATGGAACACATAGAATATTGCATAAATATAAACAAAAAAAATGCATAAAACCAGAGAGACACAGATATACGCGGTTCACCCAATTCGGGCTATGTCCACCCAGAATAGCCAACCCTTCCTTTCTATTATCCAACAAAATGAAGAGACACAACCTACAATAGATCCGCTATAATATCCTCTGTTTTCTCTCACAATCTCAACTCTTTGTTTCTCGCTCGGAGAATACACATCTATTACATGACCTCAATACAATGCCCTCATACAAAGAGAGGGGTTTCCTTCTAGGGAAAAAAACCCTAAACTAAACATAAGTTCTACTATCAGATCATCTGCCTAATGAATAGCCCAGATTGAATAGAAATTACTATACTTTTACAAGGAAATTTTACATCTATTTTTATCTTAAGGGGCGCTACCCTTAAAACCCTTGCTGGGGGACTGCTAGCCCCCGAACCCCCTAGTTGGGGGTATTGGCCCCCCTGAACCCCCCTGGGGGGGACAAGTCCCCCCTGCACCCCCCCCCTCCCACATGGAGGGGTGTACAAACTTGCTGGGGTATACGTCCAGCTGAAACAAAGACCTCTAAATAATCATGCTCCACACCCAACAACCGCGACAGGTGAGACATAGCAAGCTGGGATGCAACGAGAGAGAGAGGGGAAGCATGAATTGACATGAATGAAAATGCAGTGATTAGAGGTGGTAGTGTGGGAAGCATGGTTGGTGGAGTACCCAGGCAAGGGCACACTCATCCAATAAAGGGGCACCCGTACACCCATAAGAAGTTCATTCCAGGGGCACACCCATCCATGAAAGGACGCTTGCATAAGAAATATAGGTTGGATCAAGTAATTAAAGGGGCATCGACCCATGTAAAAGGAATTTCAAGGCTGCGTATACATTGAAGAGAAGGAGTTTGACCAAGTAAAGGAAGATCACAACACAAATTGCACAAAGACAACTTATACGATATCTAGAAAACCAAAGAGCTTGCACATCGTAGAAGGATGTAAGAAAGGAATGGTGTAGGGAAAGGTGAGTCTCACCCAGTGAGGTGACACGATTGGGAAGTATTTTGGGGTCTTTGTTTGGACAAATATGTTGGGATTTTTGGGTAGGTCAAAAGTGTAAGGTGGGGTTGTATGACTTGTGAGATTGGGTGGACAATTTTATTGGTTTGGGCTAGGAAACTACCACGCCGTTGTATTTTTAATTTTTTTTTGTATACTATTTGAAACAGTTAATAAAAGTAGGGGCGAACTACTCTAGAGAGTTTCCCCCTCCCATCGCAGAGTTGTGTTTACTGTTGTATTTGTGGTATCACATTGTTTTTAGGTTTATTGCACTTTTATGAAGTTGAATGAAAAGGAAGCAAAGTGAATTGAATGAAATGTATTTCCGCTGCATAATTGAACATAAGAAAACTTGAATGAAAAATTGTCTAAGTGTTGAAGCGTTAGGCACAATCCAGGTGAAAGTGGTTTAATTTGAAGTGAAACCTCATTGGTGTTGCACAATGCCCACGGTGGTATAATGACATCCCAATGTGGGGCCGTGACAAATGTTAATGAATTAAAGTGAATTGAAGATTTATTTATGTTGCATATTTAACAAGAAAGATTGAATTGGAAAATTGACTAAGTGTTGAAGTGAAAGAAGTTAAGCATAGTTTGAGTTATAGTAGTTGTATAACTACGACGAAATATCATCAGTGCCACATGTCTCCCATGGTGATCTTAAGGGATCACAACATGGGGCCATGATAGATGCTATCAGAGCCTACTTTGTGAAGGTGGGAACTTATAGAAGTTTGGAACAACTGCAATCAAGGTTTTGAACTGGTTAAGGGTTGGACAATACGAAGACAGGTCTACAAGAAGGTTACGATATACTTATGTAGCTCATGGACAGGTTGGGCCACATGAAGGAAGATATGCCACAGTTGTGAGAAGAGATTGAAGTTTTGGAAGATAATGTTAGAAGGGAGATTCTTCGACTTGGCTAGGCAGTTGGGCAGGTTGAAGCTATTGACCGTGATGAAGGAGAAGGAGTTGCAATGTATGAAGAGGAAGTTTGCATAATGGTCAAGTGTGATGTAAGTGTTGTGAACAGGACGTCGAAAGAGAAAGAATTTAGTGATGTGATGCTTACCATAGTAAAACGATATTTGGGCATGTCATTGTCATTAATGGAAGAAGTTGACCATAGGGACGAGCATGAATAAATAAATGTTGCGAGATTGTAGTGAAAGAGAAGGAACTTGGCCAGATGATTTTTTTCAAAGTTGGACTGGATTCATGCATATTACAGCCTTGGAGAAAAGATGAAGTTGTTGATGAAAGTCGTATTGTGGTTCCCCTTATGTTGATTGAGAGGAACATGTGATGGATGACTTTGACTTGGAAGGTTGAGGTATGTTTGTGATGAATTTATTTTGCTGGACTTGTATAGGCAATATGAAACCTTAGAGAAGAAGGTGAAAATTCCTGAGACAAGGGTGGAATGTAATGAACCTATGTGATTGTCGAGTCATGCTTAGCTGAGTGGAGATTTGGCTAAGTGCTTGACATGATTGATGGACAGAACGAAGTAAGGGCACATTGAAGTGAAGGCAACATGACACACACATATTTTGGTGGATTTCATCATTGAAACTTCATTGGGTCAAGGAGAAGTCTTTGGAGAACCTTTAGTGGGGGAGGAAACGATGAAGGAAGGGACCTGCGGTGACAATGAAGGTAGGGAGACCATGGGTGCTAACCTAACCAAAGGCAAGGATGCAATGACTAAAGTTGTGATAGTTCTGTTGAAGTGGATGAGTTGGGCAACTGAAGTTATGTGCATCAAGTAGAAGAGAAATTCACGGAAAAATTTGTGCAGGGACATCAAGCAAGGGTGCTTGTAGAGATGTTGCACATGGGCATAAAGCATAAGTGTGAAAGTGAGGGTGTTGAGCAGGATGGATTTTCCAATGCCACATGAAGATATTTTGGAAATGGACTAATGGATGTTGGGCACATTCGAACAACAAGGCCATGGTAGTTTTGGAGGAAGACATGGGCAACCTATGAGAGCATTCATGTGAGGAAGAAGGCGTAGGAAACTTGCGATGGGACTTGCGACTGAGACAAGTGTGCCTACCTAAAGTGTTGGATGAAGATGGTTGAAAGGATCCTTTGACGACTTGAAGTAAGTTGCAACCATTCCATACTTACCCCTTTGTTATCAATAATGGGCAGCGTATTACAGATGGAATGGAGTTTTCTTCACGGACTTGGATATGGCACGGTAGATGTTAATTGAAGGATTGATGCGTGGAGAAAGAAGATTTATTGATCGAGTTGGAGATGTGATGAAGTTATGAAGGAATGACTGATGAAGGAACAAGGAGGTGCATTCTCATGGGTTGAATGTGATGGTTGGATTAGCTACCCAACTAGTTCAAGTCATTGGGTTACAAAGTGTGCTCAAATGTGTTGGAGTTGAGTTGGAGAATAGAAACAATAGTTCACATGATGACAATATGTGGTGGATTGGCATGATATGAGTTACGACCAAATCATGCAATTGAGTTGGACGGAGAAATGTTCCATGAGTTGAGGCATTGTGGAGGATTACGACGAGTTGTGGCTGATGACCATGAGATTGAGGAGCCTTACCCACATGGAGCCATGAGAATTCATTAGGGGAATTTTGAAGTCTAAAATGGGTCTCCTAAAAAAAATGTACAACCAAAATAAAATTTATAAGAACCAATAGGATTCAAGATGACGATGTCAATCATGGGGGATGATTCACCATTTTTTGAGTAAAATGGTAAAAATATTAAAAAATAATAAAATAATAAACCTAAATTTTCAACTTATCTCCCTATGGGTTTACTCAAATTTCGATCGGAAACACTCGTCGGATGAAAAATTTGATTCTTCATCCAAGGAGTACCCATGTTGCATACTTTCGATGGACCTTGCTACATGAAAAATGAAAAATACATGAAAAGAAGTTTTTGTTGACTAATGCTTTAAAAAACAATTAATAAAATTCTTGGAAATATTTTTGTTTTGTTTAATATTATGAAATATTTGGTTCGTGAAAAATTTACAATAAAAATATATTTTTCACATTGGATACTTTAGGTTAGTGATGGAAATTTATTAAATACCAATCTAGGGATTTTTCCAAAGATAAGTGAGTTGGTTATGAAAAATGAATATTTTTCATTTTAGATTGTTGATAGATTTTTATTAAATATCATTCAGAGGGATTTTTCCATAGATAGGTGAGTTAGTTATGGAAATATTACAATCTTTTATTTATTTAGAATTATTAGAAATGTTGAATTGGTTATTAGAAAATTAAAAGGCTGGGTTTCTCTTATAGTGACACTATAAGGTATATTTAAGTATATTTTAGTTTTCTTTATAATATATAATTAAGTATAATTTTAGATATTTCTTTATAATTATAATTGAAAATTTAAAATGATTGGGTTCAAATAATTATAAAAATTGATTATTATTTTGATTGATTTATAAAATTTTTTTTCTTTAAATGAAAAACATTTCAAAAATTCTTCGATTATTTACCAGATGCAAAGGATTTTTCAAATTACAAAATAATTATAAAAATATTACAAATTTCGATCATGTTACTTTCATACACACACACATATATATATACATATATATATGGCCTCCTTGTTTCCTTCTTTGGTACATGTATGTTTTTTGATGATCACATTTTTTTATTAGATAGATTTTAGTTTATAATTTGAATTTTGTTATTGAATCTATCAATTTTATTATATAAATAAATAAGTCTTAATATATAGAGATATAGATAATTGATTTTATTGTAATATAATAAATGTTATGGTGAAGTATTAATTAAATATCAAAATTATTTAAATATTTTCAGATAAATAATTAAAATATTATAGATAAATAAAAAATAATTTATAAATAATAAATAAATAATTGTTTGGTAAATAGATTATTGTTTAATTATTTAATTTGATTTTTTAATGTTACAATTTATTTTATAATATATTTTTTTACTGTTAAATAGTTATTATTGTATTTCTGATATAAATTAATGATTTGTTGATCTTACTCTCCAACTTTGTCCTGATGATGAACTTCGATAGCGGTTCGAAACATGTCGACCCTATGATTACTATGAGATTTCTCCGGAAGATCTTTTCTTAAATCATGAATCATAGAAGTATCCAATATGAGTTGATATATATTTAATAAACACTTCCAAATGAAGAACAAGGATTAATTGAAAACACTATGATTTTGGGAGAAACAAGGAATGTTCCCCATATTTCCTTTTCAAAAGAAAAAAACAAATTTATTTCATTAATTAAAACTAGTCTAGATCCATATTAACTCCGAATCTATCAAGTATCGAGACATATCAAATCTCTTGGGGCACAAACCTATTTTTTTGTGTGAAAAACTTGAGGAAAGGTTTGCACCTCGAGAGATTTGATCCCTCTTAGTGCTTGATAGATCCGAGGTTAAGATGAATCTATGATGGTTATATAATATCTATATTTGTATCTATGTGTCTCTTTCTTATTACCTCTCTCTATCCCACCCCCAAAACATGCACAATCTTTCTCCATATCTATCTATCTCTCTCTCCCTCCCCTTCCTCTCACTCTCTCTCTCTCTTCCTATTCTCTCTCTCTCTCTCTCTCTTCCCCTTCTCTTCCTCCTTCTCTTCCCTCCCGCTCTCCTCTCTCCCTCACTTTCTCTCCATCTCTCCCTTTTCACTCCCTCTCTCTCTCCACCTTTCTCCCTGTATGTCTTTCTTCTTCCCTCCCTCTCTCTTCCCCTTAAACTCCATCTCTTTCCTTCTCTCTCCCCCTCCATCTCTGTGCCTCGATCTCTCTCTCTCTCTCTTCCCCTTCTCTCCCTATCTCTCTCCTCTCCTCTTCAATCTCTTCATTCCTCTCCTCTCTCCCTCACTTTCTCTCCATCTCTTCCTTGTAAATCCATCTCTCTCTCCACCTCTATCTCTCTGTCTTTGTTTTTTCTTCCTTCTCTTCCTCTCCAACTCCATCTCTCTCTCTCCCCCCTCTTCAGTCTCTTCCTTCCTCTATCTCTCCACCTCTCTCCCGCCTCCCTCCCTCTCCCTATCACACACACACACTCTCTCTCTCTCTCTCTCTCAAATTTGATCCCATTGTATTGTGTTGAAGTATTTAATTTAAAAAAACTCAATTGGTTGTTAAATATTAAACATATATTTTGGATCAATCATGTCAAAGAAAATAAAATAATGAAAAACTTAAAAGAATCATCCATTATATTTCCTCTATTATTGTTAGTCACTTTGCTTTCTCTCATCGCTTGGATCCTTAGTTGAGATAAATCTAC
>APFE030944661.1:22575-38901 GCA_000404065.3 Pinus taeda
TTTGTTAACTTTATTTTTTATTATTAATCTAGCCAACATTTAAATTTTTACACTTATCTCTGATACACTTATAATTTTTATTTTTATTTTTTAATTGAGTTGACATTTAAATTTTTTTATATACTTACACTACACCTACACATCTACCTTATATTTGGTTGTAGAGAGCCTCTTGGTGCAACAAAAAACGTTACAAATTTTGCAGTAATAACTCAATTAGTCTATTACTTTAGAGAGTAGATTTAAGAAATAAATAAATTTGGTCGTAGAGAGAAAATGTAAAAAAATCCATAACCTGATAACATAGAGTGGCTATTGGAGATACTCGAGAACAAAAACAAAACTAATAAGGTCTTTAATTGGGACTCAAAAAAGTTTATAACATTAAAAAAAAAAAAAAAAAAAAAAAAAAAAAAAAAAAAAAAGAAGTGGAAATATGGAAAAAGTGGTACATCTAGTCTAGTCTAGTCTCAGTGGCTTCTGATGAGCCCCAAAAATGGGTAACTTTATGGGCTCATTTGGCCTATTATTATCATTTAATCCACCATTTTCTATATTTTTATGCATGTTTTTGAATATATTTATGTTAATTGAGTGAATGGGAATAGTCATTTGACCACAAAGTCTAATACGGGCTTATTGCAGGGTTTTGGACAATTTTGGACCTAGATCAAGCATTTATGAGCAGAATGGCAACCAAATATGAAGAAACAAGGCCGAGGATTTATAGGAGGGGTGTCTCCTACACTAAATGACTCATTCCTTAAGTTCTCCACCATCATCTCGGAGTTCAACAGCCCACCAAAGATGATTTCAAGGGGCAGTCGAGCAGGTCTAGTGAAGTGGCTGATTAACTGCAGTTTTGGGCAGCCAAGCTCCCAAAGTTAAGGAGGACTATTGGGAGTCCTTGTTTGCATAAATAGGAAGGCTTCTAGCCTTGGTAGTTTAGCTATTGAACAAATTATTTTTCACTTTAGTGTAGCTCTGCATTCAGCTCATTTTCGAGCTCTTGCTGTAAACAGTTTTGTGACATGACTATTATTTTTGATTAATAAAGATGAATCTAGTTTTGCACCAGCTCTAAGAATTCTTAGGAGGTTGTAGCTCTTGGGGTTGGGCCCAACCCAAGTTCCAGTACATCCTTTGTGTAATTTTATGTTTCTTTGATGCATTCGTAGAATAATTTACGTTATTTAGGTTAAAATCTTGCTTTGTTACTTAGGTTGTTTTTTATGATTAAGATAGTTTTTCATGCTTCAGGTTGATTTGACAATTTGGTAATAGAAAAGATCAACGAAAAGGCTATCAAGCAGTCTTTGATCTCATTTCTCCCTCCTTGGGACCATGAACTGAGACCAAGGCATACTTGCTGCCACAAAAACACTGTTTTTGCCTTCTAGTGCAGTTGCTAGTGTTAGATTTTAAGTTGGAAAAGTTGATATCAGTTGTGTTTTCATGTTTAGATATGTTCTTGCTTAGTTTCCATAGCTCTCTTGCATAATTTTCTGTGTATAAACTTCTGTTCATCATATTTTTGGTTTTTAAGGGCAGAGTAGGTCAAAATAGATAAATCTCTAGTTTTTCAGTCTTTGTTCGATCAGTTTTGGAAAATAGTGTGCAAAGCACCTGTAATACATTCCTACCTATGCTTCCTCCATCACAGAACCTGTTCTAGCACCTAATTCAAGATTTCTTCCCTTCATTTGCCACACTTTCCCAACTTGCCCTAATTTCTACATTTTTGTGCAACATTGCTCTCTCCATCCTTGAACAAATCCAACCATCTTCATCACTCCTTAGCTTCATTTACCAGGTCCTAGATCCCTTAAAATCCTCATCCATCCTTAATTCCCACTTTCCCACCATTTTTCTACCATCAACCCTTTAAAAACCACTTTAGGCTTGCTCTTGTAGAACTTCCTATAGATCCCCTGTAGAATTCCTATAGAAGTTCATGCGAGCAGTTTTTCAAGATCTGATTGCTGTGGAATTCTCCAGAAGGGTGTTAGGGACCCCTTATGTCCCCTTCTCACCTTCCCAACCTCTTGCAAATGCCCACTCCACTTTATTTCTCCAATAAACCTCTGCACAATAAAAAATAGTTAAACCACATGCATAATAATTCTGCATAAAATTACTCAAAAATACAAAAAGATGCTTTCTCCATATTTTCCTTCAGAAGTAGCTTAGACACATGCATTTTACCTTTCCAAGAGTCAGTGGCATCCATTTCAGCAGCTTTCATCTCCTTTCTTGCACCAGTAGGGTTAGTCAGTAAAACTAGGGTTTGCTAGGGTTTGTATTTACTTTTAGCTTTCAGCTTCTTTCTGCAAGTAGAGCAACCTCTTTTGAGTTAGCTTTCATCCATCATAGTTAAAAGCTTCTTCTAGGAACTCATAGAAGTTGGCTTAAGCTCCTAGCAGACTTGTGCCAGCTGATCAAGTGACAGTTTGCAGTGAGAGCTAGTACTTGTGCATATAGCACCATCGCTTCCAAGTTTTTTATGAACTACCACGTTGATAAAAGTAAATAAGGGAGTCCCAGGAGTTGCAACATCATTGCTGCAATACTGGAGCCCACCATATTTTTAGCACCGCTTTCGGGGAAGCATCAGAGTATTTGTGATTGTTGTTTTTCTTTTACTTTCTACTGCAACATTCTACTAAGTAGTTTATTTCAACAAGAGTAGAGTAGTTGTTTCATTTCCATTCTACAATTTTATTTTCGCAAAAGTAGATTAGACATTTCCTACTTTCATTTCATTTCTACAATTTCAATTCTGCAAGCGTAACTTAGCATTTCAATTCTGCAATTTCATTTTAGCAAGCGTAGATTAGACATTCCCTGTTTTAATTTCATTTCAACAAGTGTAGATTAGCATTTCAATTCTACAATTTCAATTCTGCAACCATAGATTAGTCATTTCCTGCTTTCATTTCAATTTCAAAAATTTCATTCCAGCAAGGTTTAATTTAGTTAGTTGCAATTTGTTGTTCAATCAATTTCAGTTTTGTAGGTACAAGCAGAAAAAAACAGAAATCAACCAAAAATATTTCATTTCATGCCTCGTAAGAACAGAGATAGTTCAGGAACATTCCTACCCAACACCCCCACCACATCACTGAGTCACCCTTCTCTCTTCTTTGGTGGCAGTGATCCAGAAGAACCTATAAGTGAACCTCCAAAGTTATACGAAGATCCTATGATAGAAGAAGAGTAAGAAAACATTTCTCCTGAGACCATGGCCAAACATAGAAACAGTATAGGAAATGAGGAGAGAATAGAAGGCACCTTTCCCATCTGAGCGACCAATGGAGACACAAAAATGAAAAACGTAAGTCCCTCAACCTTACCTCACTTCCATGGATTGACCATTGAAGACCTTGATACCTTCTTGTTTGAGTTTGTTGTCCTTTGTCAAACTTATGACTATGCAGAAGACGAGCAAAAGTTGAAACTCTTTCCCTCTATCCTCAAGGATGCAGTGCTCCATTGGTTCATGGGGTTACCTAGAAATAGTATCACAACTTGGGCTTAGATGCAGCAAGTCTTTAACCACAAATATTGGGTTACTGTAGGTCAAAGGAAACAAAGGGAGAAATCTTTCGGATGACCATGGGAAGTGATGAATCTTTAGAAGACTATGAAGAAAGGTTCTGACTCAGTTATAAAAGGGCTAGGTGCACACTTGACCCTGACTCTCTGAAGCTGGTTTTTCCTCGAGGACTCCATGAAGGCCTTCTAGAATACTCTCCATTTGTTGGCTGGGGGAGATATCTACTAGCTATTTTATGATGACATAAAGACTGTGTTTAGAAACCATTCTAGGGCAGCTCGGAAAAGAGGTAGGGGGAGTAAACTTTCAGCCAGTACCACCTTATCCAAACATGAATTTGAAAATCAGATGGAAGACCTCAAAAGTGAGGTGAGACAAACCATTTCCATGCAAATGGATACCTTCCGAATCCAACAGAAGCAAGAGGAAGCTGAGAGGGATTTGGCCATCTTTTGTCCCAGATGCACAAGGAAGCATCTAGGAATGAGTGTCCATTGCACTCCGTAGAGGTATGTTTCATTTGTGAGTCAGAACACCCTACAAACCAGTGCCCAACCTTACCCAGATTTAAAGCTATGTACCAAGGGGCTGAAGGACCCATTGAACCACTCTACTTCATGAACTAAAGGAGGCCACATGGACCCAAACCTTACCAGTAGGGGATGCAAAGGACATCTCAGACTTATTACAACTCTAACCAATCAACTCACATACCTCCTTGAGTTCCCCCTGCTCATCCTTCCTAGTATGCACCCCCTTCTTGGTCATATCCATCTCAATACCATACTCAACTTGTTGCTCATTCATTTCATTCTCATGTTTAGCCACAACCTCAGTGGAATGCACCTCATCAGGGGTGGAGGCCCCAGTAAAACTCTCCTCCCATTATTTTACCTCCACCACCTACTCAGCCACAACCATTACCTCTTGCTCCTCCCAGACAACCCCAGATACCTGCTCAACTAAACCCAAACCCCAATAACGGATAGGCCCATTAGGTATATACTAGCGAGACAACATGCCCTACCTATGCTATGGAGATTTAGGAGATCATCCTACGATCTGGGAAGGTCCTACTAGACAACCAACCTCCTCCTAAGGAGGATGAAGAAGAGAAACAGGAAAGTGAACCAAAAGCCATTTCATTCTTTCCTGAGAGACTAACTGGAACCACACAACCAAACCCAGAAGAGACTAAACTTCTGGGAGAACTTAAATAGTTATGTGTAAAAATACCACTTCTCCAGGCCATAAAACATGTACCAATCTACAACAAATTGATCAAAGAGAAGTGTTTCATGCACCCAAGCAGGCACAAGATAGACGCCGCAACTATTAATGTCATAGGACAACTGTCTGACCTGATGTTGGGACAAGTAATCTATCCAAAAAATCTGGACACTGAGAGTCCTTTAGTCGATGTCCACATCAATGGTACCATAATCCCCCACACCTTGATTGATCTAGGGGTTACCATTAATGTGATGACTAGGGACACTATGCTTAAGCTCAACCTTCAAGGCTCCCTAAGAAAGACCTCGACAATACTGCAATTAGCAGACCACTCCACTATGACCACCGAGGGGATTGTGGAATATGTCATGGTCTCCATTGATTCTTGAGAGTACCCTGCAGACTTATTGGTCCTTCAGTGAAAGGAAAAACTCACTGGGTACCCCCTCATCTTAGGAAGGCCCTGGTTAGCTACTACAGATGCTTACATTAGTTGTCGAGCTGGGAGCATGACCATTAAGAATGGGCATATGTCCAAACAGCTAGTCCTATATCCTCTTGCCCAACCTCTGCTAGAACATGACTTACCTCTTTGGTTGGAGAAGGAAGATGAGGATGAAGTCTACTCTGTACCATTCTGCACATTGGAAGCCACCAGGGGAGGTCCTCAAACCGAGGATGACCTTATTGAGAATTTGATTCAAAATCCACCTCCCAGTGTGCTACCATTAGAAGAGTTGGTAGAAGACACCCAAGCCAGTGCTTTAGTGGATCTCTTTGTGGCTGATCCGACCTCTCTCTGAGTTAAGAATGTGGAATTTGGCCCTGAACGAACTTTGAAAATCAACTCATCCCTATCTCCCTCTCAGGAGAAGGAGCTATGTAGCTTATTGAACAACCATTTCGATGCTTTTGCTTGGAGCTATAAGGAGATGAAAGGAGTCCACCCTTTAGTCTATACCCATAACATTTACATTAAAGAGGATTTTAAACCAGTCAGGCAGCCTCAGAGGAGAATGAATGGAGCCCTTAAGGACATTGTCAAAGAAGAACTACAAAAGTTGCTAGATGCAGGATTCATCTACCCCATCTCTGATAGCAAGTGGGTTTCTCTTTTGGTGCTTGTGCCCAAGAAAAACGGGAAGTGGAGAATCTATGTAGATTATCGAGAACTTAACAAAGCTACCAAGAAGGACCATTTCCCTTTTCCTTTCATAGATAAAGTGTTAGATGGCCTGGCAGGGAAGACGTTCTTTTCCTTCCTAGATGGGTTTAGCGGGTATAATCAGATCCAAATCATCCTGAAAGACTAAGATAAGACCACTTTCACTTGTCCATGGGGTACCTTTTCCTACTAGGTCCTTCCCTTCGGGATATGCAATGCTCTTGCCACTTTCTAGAGAACAGTACTGAAAATATTTGCTGAGCTGGTTCATGATTCGGTGGAAATCTATATGGATGACTTTACTCCTAATGAGTACAGCTTCCAAGAAGCATTGACTAACCTGGGAAAATTTTTAGCCAAGTGTATTGAAATGAACTTGTCCCTCAGTCCTAAAAAGTGTGAATTCCTAATGACTGAAGGGACCGTGCTAGGTCATACAATTTCTCAGCAAGGATTACAGGTGGATCCTAACAAGATTGCCATCATCCAAAGGGTCCCACCTCCTTAAAAGGTAAGAGATGTTCGGAGTTTTCTAGGCTTAGAAGGATATTATAGAAGATTCATTAAAATTTCAGTAAGCTAGCCTCTCCATTATTTGTTCTTTTGAAGAAAGATGTTGAGTTTATATGGACTGACAACTTTCAAGAGGCTCTGGATGCGTTGAAAGGTAAGCTGGTAACTGCCCCAATCTTGAGAGGTCCAAACTAGGCCCTACCTTTCCACATTCACATTGATGCCTCAAACTAAGCCATAGGAGCAGTCTTAGGACAGATTGAAGAGAAGCTACCGTACGCCATATATTTTGTCAGTAAAAACCTGTCCAAGGCAGAGTTAAACTATACTCTAACAGAGAAAGAGCTCCTAGTTGTAGTCCATTCCCTAAACAAGTTCAGGCACAATATCACTGGTTAGCAAACATTGATACACATTGATCATGCTGCAATTGGGTATTTGATGAATAAACCTGATGTAAATGCTCGTATCATTAGATGGTTATTTTTATTGTAGCAATTTGATTTGACCATTGTTGATAAGTTAGGTAAGGAAAATGTTGTTGCTGATTTTCTGTCTAGACTAGATTTTCCTGCAGGTGAAGAAGGGATGTTGGATGATCAAATGCTAGATAAACACCTATTTTCTATTTCAGTAGTCTCTCCATGGTTTACTGATATAGCAAATTATTTAGTTTTATCTGAGTTCCCGCCATATCTATCCTTAAAAGAGAAGAGCAAGATCATGAGGAAAAGTGCCCCATTCACTTGGATTAGGGGCAATCTTTTTAAACTTGGCCCAGATCAAATTTTGAGGTGGTGTGTTAGGGAGGAGAAATTTTTTGACATCCTCCTAACCTGTCATGATGGGCCCTGTGGGGACCACTTTGCATCAAGGAGGACTGCTTTTATGATTTTGCAGGAAGGCTACTATTGGCCCTCTCTTCATCAAGATGTTAGAAAATACATCAGCTAATGTGACCGGTGTCAAAGGATGGGGAAACCAACTCCAAGGGATGAGATGCCCCTACAACCTCAACTAACTTTCGAGCCATTTGAGAACTGGGGCATGGAATTTATGGGCCCTATCAACCCTCCTTCACTACAGAAGTCTTACATCATTATGTGCATGGACTACCTGATGAAGTGGGCAGAAAAAAATGCAATCAAGGTAGCAACAGAAGAAAAAGTAGCTGAGTTTTTGAGGGAAAATATCTTCTACGAGTTTGTCTACCCAAGAGAATTGGTCACAGATCAAGGAAGTCAGTTTACCTCTAAGTTGATTGAAGACCTTCTCACTCATCACAAAATTAAGCATAGAATTTCCACCCCTTATCATCCGCAAGCAAATGGACAGGTGGAAGTCACTAACAGAGCTTTGGAAGAGAGTTTAACTAAAGTGGTGAGAAACAACAGGAAGATTGGTTAGACTGATTGGTTGAGGCCACCTGGGCCTATAACACTACTTGGAAAACTACAACAGGTTCCACACCCTATGAGTTGTTCTACGGGAAGAAGGCTTTGTTGTCCATAGAATTTGAATATAATACATTGAGGTTGGAAACTCAACTAGACCTAAATCTCAGCCATGCACAACAGGAAAGATTACTGCAGCTAAATGGATTAAGTGAACAGAGAATGCAAGTCCTTCTCCACTTAGAGGTAGTCCAACTTCAAAGAAAGATATGGCATGACTGACACCTCAAAGAAAAGCAATTTCAGGCAAGAGAATGGGCGCTGTTATATGATTCAAGATACAAGGATTTCAAGGGAAAACTGAGGAAAAGATGGTTGGGACCATATACATAGGAGAAATGCAATGATAATGGTTCATTCCTTATCAGGACCATTGATGAAGAAGCCATTCCCATGCTCATCAATGGGCATCGATTGAAAATCCACAAGAAGCCCATTTCTAAGCAAGAGTTCATTGAAACTCTGGGTAAATCAGTGTTGGTAGTGGAGCAGGTCCCTGTCTCCACTCCACTCACACCTTGAAAAAAAAAATGAATAAAATATCCTTGGGTGAAAACCTCTTGGGGGCATCCAAGGTAGATAGTGAGGGTGAAAACATCTTGGAGGCACCCAAGCTATCTCAAACTAAAAAAGAAAAAAGAGCAAGAGAAAAATAAACCTAATTTATGTTGAACAACTTGCAGGTTGCGGAAAGGTCATTACAGGTTTTAGGAGGATCACACAAGACAAAGACAAGGAACATAACTAGGCTACATGCATCCCTCACAATCCATTCCTCCATGACCATTACCCTTTCCTAAGATTTGGTTTCGTTCGGGCTAAGATTTCACCTTCTCCATGAAATTCTGTATCTTCTACAGGAGGATCCTGTAGAATCTATAGAAAAGCCAAAATCGATCTCAGAAGAGGACCCGAAGGTAGGGAATCTATCTATGAGGCCTATAAACCTCCCTGCTTCCATCCATCGCCATATGTTTCCCTTTTTCCATCTCTGTACACCTCCATTGAACTCATTTTTATGTCCTTGCACAGTCACACATAGAAATCCTGTTTCCTTCATGATGCCAGCAAAATTTTTTAATGACAAATCAAAGCAGCATTTTCTCACTCACCATACCTGATACTCTCCATATAAACTCCTTAACAGCCAAGACCCTCATCAACAGTTGTAGTCCTGCTCATTCTAGCTTGCATTCCAAGAGAAGCAGCTACAGGAAATCCTACAAGATTCTTGTAGTAGCTGATCCCTCTGAAAGACATACTCCAGAGACAGGGACAAAAAAGTACGGCATATGAAACATGAATGGAGCTCTACTTGAATGCGTGAACATTAGAAATAGCCCGAGGCTAAGCATACAGTGCACAAGCAACAACAACAATGAAGAAATGGGTTCCAAAATCTGAAATATGCATAACACGGTCGCGACTACGCACTTAAGTGACTAAACCTATTCTTCAATTGCATAAATCATATTTCAAGGTTGCCTGACTATGTGAATGGTTTGGATTGAGTGGAATCGGTGGCTAGTCAACTGGCCACCCTCAACTAGTTACACATCCTCATGGAATCCAAACGAGCCCCGTTAAATTCAAAACTGCCAATTAGATACGCAGCCAACACGTGTGGAGTGTCCATTCAGGAAGAAATATTCGAGACTGGTAGTGGTGGTAGTGGATAACGGGAGAAAGGGAGGTGATGGAGGTTAGACAGCATGCAAAAAAATTATGGCTATGATGTAGGACCAACAGTCTAGTTTGGCCACCTCATCCTCTAACCATGAATCACACCCACAACTAAAAGACAACCCAGTTGAAACTTCACCAACCTTTGTTCATTCTACACTCATGATGTTCACGACTGGAGTATGCATCTACCACTTCCAAAGTAGCTAACCTGTCATCCTCTTCCATTTTCCTACATGTTTTTGAAAATCTCCCACTTATCAGGCTCTACCGGAAGCACAGTTTCATTCTACAGGAGCTGGGAGATTTCTACAGGAAAGGCACAGAACAGCTCTACAGAAAAAAAAACTCGTATTTTCATCAAAATTCAAGCTCAAAATGAGGTAGTCTCAGGAAAAATTCTCTATGCATGATTTGTTTGAGTAAGGTGGTAAATTGAACATGACAGTAGATTGAAAAAGAGAGTGGAAGTCTACTTGTGCATAAAAAAAGTGAAATTATGTCTGCATATTTCCCTGAGTCTACACAGTTTCTTCTTCTCTCTGCATTTGAAATCTCCCCATCCTTTTCCAAATTCTCCTATAAGAAAGATACATGCACTAGTAAAGGCCAGCTTGTGTGTGTGTGTGAAAAAAACGAATGTGCATATCTATCTACGTGCTGAGAAAAGAACATGTGTCCTTATCCCCTATTATGTAGAAAAAATTCTTTCTTTTCAAAACCAGGAAGTCAAATTCAGAGTGGCAGAAGTTTAAAACAGGAGAATTATTGCCATTTGATATTACAAAGAAGCACCTGGGAAATTCCTTCTTAGGTTCAGAAGAAACTGAATTCAACTATCCTCTATTTTAGTGATTGACTTTTTTTTCCCACTTGAGCATTTTCTTTTTTGGTTAAAACACAAAAAGAGCACTCAACACCATGCTAGGAGGATTCACAAGGAAAGAACCCTCAGACTCTAACAAATTTCATGAGCACCCTGAGGTGGTGGACCTTTTCACCAGGGAAAACTGGATATCATTCTTTGACAGAATTTAGGGTTATGATGAGGAGATAACTAAAGAGTTTTTGATGTCCCTAAGACCACATTTGAAGACACATGCCACAGTTAGTTTTAGGGGTTTTACCCTAGAACTTACACCTGATCTCATCAGTAGAATTACTGGTCTACCATTGGGGCTCCCTTGGAGCAAAGAGGAGAGATCATTGGGACAAGTTGCTAAGAAAACATTTTTCTGCCTGAGGAGCATCCTGTAGAAGATAAAAACAGGGTTAGAAGGACAATCTTTCCTCCTCTATGGAGTAAAGTCAATTATCAAATAATGAAGTATATCACATGTGAAGGGAGGTTTAGCATCATTTATGGATATCATTTCAGGTTGTTACATGAATTAAGGTATGGGATGGACTTGCCTCCAACCAGAAAACTGAGCATCCCATATTTCCTCCTTCAGTCCTTAATTGAATGTGGTACAAAGCTAAATGAAGGGATCCCAGATCAGTTGGCCCACCATGGGCTCATCAAAATATTGGTGGAAGATGCTTTACACACCTATAATATCCCCATAGCTTGGGAAATCTTTAGAAATATGTCTAGGGATGATGACATTAGAACTTTGGCTGAGAACATCATCCCATCCAGCAGTGATGAGGGGGAGCAAAATGAAGAAATTGAGAAGAACAATGATGAGGGAGCACAAAAAATTCAAGTAGAGGGAAAAACAGAGGAAGAACGGAAAGAAAAAGAAGAATTTGACAAGACTACTGAGCCTAAAATAGAGAAAGAGACAACAGAAAAAACAACGAAGGGAAAGAGGACACTGATTGGAAAGAAAAAGGCCAAGGAAGCCCAAAATAAGCCTACCACAGCCAAAGCAGACACCCAACAAGAGAAGGAAAAGACACACCTTGAGATATCAGTAACATAGACAGAAACAATGGACACAGAGATTTCTACAGGAAGCGAACGAAAAGAACAACAGAAAGAGAAATTACCTGAGACGTTGGCAAGGGAAGCAACAACTGTGTTTGCTATATTAAGCACACCTACAAAAAAAATGAAAAGGAAAGAGGCAAACCTCCATGTACTTTAAAGCCAGAAGAAGCGCAAGGATCAAAGTGAGCAAACCGCAGCCACCATCAAAGGAACCAATTGTCATTGAGGATACAACCACTAAAAAGAAGGAAGAGTCTCCTTTCAAGATATCTATCACCTATGAAAGAGGAAGCCCATAAACCTCCACATGGAAAGAGGGAATTAGGATGATGGAATCAAAGGCAGCTCTACAAGAAGCTGAAACATCTCTACAAAAAACTCTAACCAAGTTAAAAGAGACAGAGAAACTGGAGGAGAAGGAAACCAAACAATCACAAGGAGAAGACAAGACCGAGGAGATACTGGAACCAAGCTCTCAGCATAGTTTGGGCTCATATTACAACTTGTTAGAAAGTGGGAATATCATCCCACATAAGTTTGTTGTACCACTTTTCTTTGCATTGGAAAAGGAACGGGTTAGGACTCACACTTGGATGAGAATTTCCAAATCCAAGGGAGTTGCAAACATAGGCCACCTGGAAGAACAACTACAAGAATTGAGAAGAGAGTTGGCCATGGTGAGGCACATATAAAGCAGTAAAAGAGCCCAGCTACAAGAGGAGAATGAGCTGCTGAAAAAGCAGTTGCAGCTACAGGAAGGTCATAAGGAAGATAGGCTGTCCATTTTGGGAGGGAAGTAGCAGCAAGAAGGACCTCCAGCAGACAAGGAAACAACCGAGAAACAACAGAGAGACGAAAAGCTACAAGCTGACGTTGAGATGCTGACAAAATTGCTGCAAGAAAAGGAGTCTCAGGCAACAGAAGAAATATAGGGTTTAAAACAACAGTTGCAAGAAAAAGAAGCCAAAATGGCCTGCATCACCTGCTGAGTAGTAGAAGCCTTACAATGTAGGCAACCTGCTAAGTCCTATGCATTATATCTTAAAGACCAATGGTTGCAATTTCAAATTAACACATTGGCCCAAAGGGGTACCATTCCATTCCAGAATTACAATTAGTTTATGTATTTGTGTGATAGTAGCTCAACCGAAGATAAGGCCAAGTTAGCAGAATTCTATTTACACAACTTGGCATTTCCAAACATGAATCTATGGGACCCTAATGCTGCATTGGGAAATGTATAAATCATGGCTATGGCTTCTTGGTTAAGCCATGAGGAAAAGAGGGCAGTAGAAATTTGGAAGGTTATGGACAGGGAGATAAGTTAGCCACTCATGATCAAGGCAGAACCAGAAGATCCCTCAACTTTATTATATGTTGATTAACAAATTGCCAACAACCCTCAAGTTCTCCCAGATTACGTTGAAAGGAAAGCTTAATCCATTTCTCACTTTGAAGACATGGAAAGACTGTTTGGTGATAATTGCACTCATGCTTGCACAAGGAGATGGAACACATTGTCCCATAGTCTGAAAATAAGAGAGTACCACCCCCCAACCAGAATGAGGGAGGATTTTGCAAGAGTGCCACTTTATAAACAATCAATGCAAAACCTGAAGGCCAATTGGATTGGCCTAAAGTTTAGTCCTCCATTACTTTTAGGACTACTGGAAGGGATCAAGGAAGAAGAAGAACACGGGAAATGGGAGGAAGTAGAGAGAAACGTAGGGTTTCATGACAGAGAAGAGGACATCACCTCAGAAGCCTGGGATGTCAGATAGGTAGTCAAAGCAATCAAAGATGATGAAGTGGATTAGTTGCTTAGAGGATGAGCAACACATTCAGCAGGGGGCGATGATGAGCCCTAAAAATGGGTAATTTTATGGGCTCATTTTGCCTATTATTCTCATTTAATCCACCATTCTCTATAGTTTTATGCATGCTTTTGAATATATTTATGTTAATTGAGTGAATGGGAATAGTCACTTGACCACAAAGTCTAATATGTGCTTATTGCAGATTTTCGGACAATTTTGGACCTAGATTAGGCATTTATGAGCAGATTGGCAGCCAAATACAAAGAAACAAGGCTGAGGATTTATAGGAGGGGTGTCTCCTAAACTAAATGACCCCTTCCTTGAGTTCTCCACTATCAGTGCGGAGTTCAACAACCCACCAAAGATGATTTCAAGGGGTAGCGAAGCAGGTCTAGTGAAGTGGCTAATTAATTGTAGTTTTGGGTAGCCAAGCTCCTAAAGTTAAGGAGGACTATTGGGAGTCCTCATTTTCATAAATATGAAGGATTCCAACCTTGGTAGTTTAGCTATTGAATAGTTTATTTTCGCACTTTAGTGCATCTCTGCATTCAACTTATTTTTGAGCTCTTGTTGTAAACAGTTTTGTGACATGACTATTATTTTTTATTAATAAAGATGAATCTCACTTTGCACCAGCTCTGAGCATTCTTAGGAGGCTATAGCTCTTGGGGTTGGGCCCAACCCAAGTTCCAGTAACTCCTTTGTGTACTTTTATGTGTCTTTGTTGCTTTCATAGAATAATTTCTATTATTTAGGTTAAAATCTTGCTTTGTTACTTAGGTTGTTTTTGATGATTAAGATAGTTGTTCATACTTCAGGTTGATTTAACAGTTTGGTAATAGAAAATGTCCATGAAAATTCTATCAAGAAATCCTTGATCTCATTTCTCCTCCTTGGAACCATGAACTGAGACCAAAGCATACTTGCTTCCAAAAAAACATTGTTTTTGCCTTCCAATGCAATTGCTAGTGTTAGATTTTAAGTTGGAAAAGTTGATATCAGTTGTGTTTTCATGTTTAGATCTATTCTTGCTCAGTTTCCATAGCTCTATTGCATGATTTTTTGTCTATAAACTTTTGTTCATCATACTTCTGGTTTTTAAGGGCAGATTAGGTCAAAATAGATAGATCTTTGGTTTTTTTAGTCTTTGTTCGATCAGTTTTGGAAAATAGTGTGTAGAGCACATGTAATACATTCCTACCTATCCTTTCTCCATCATGCAACCTGTTCCAGCCCCTAATTCAAGATTTCTTCCCTTCATTTGCCACACTTTCCCAACTTGCCTAATTTCTACATTTTCGTGCAACATTGCTCTCTCCATCCTTGAACAAATCCAACTATCTTCATCACTCCTTAGCTTCATTTACCAAGTCCTAGACCCCTTAACATCCTTATTGGTCATTTATTTCCACTTTCCCACTGTTTTTCGACCATCAACCCTCTAAAAACCACTTTTGGCCTGCTCTTGTAGAACTTCCTGTAGATCCCCTGCAGACTTCCTATATAAGTTCACGCGAGCAGTTTTTCAAGATTTGATCGATGTGGAATTCTCTAGAAGGGTGCTAGGGACCCTTAGGTCCTCTTCTCACCTTCCCAACCTCCTAAAAATGCCCACTCTACTTTCTTTCACCAATAAACCTCTACACAATCAAAAATAGTTAAACCACATGCATAATAATTCTACATAAAATTACTCAAAAATACAAAAAGATGCTTTCTCCATATTTTCCTTTATAAGTAGCTTAGACACATGCATTTTAACTTTCCAAGAGTCAATGGCATCCATTTCAGCAACTTTGATCTCTTTTCTTGCATAAGTAGGGTTAGTTGGTAAAATTAGGGTTTGCTAGGGTTTACATTTCCTTTCAGCTTTCAACTTCTTTTTGCAATCTTTTGAATTAGTTTTCATCCATTATAGTTAAAAGCTTCTTCTAGGAACTCATAGAAGTTGGCTTAAGCTCCTAGCAGACTTGTGCCAGCTGATCAAGTGACAGCCTATAGTGAGAGCTAGTACTTGTACATATAGCACCATCGCTTCCAAGTTTGTTACGAACTACCGGTTTGATAAAAGTAAAGAAGGGAGTCCCAGGAGTTATAGCATCATTGCTAGAATACTAGAGCCCACCATATTTTTGGTGCCATTTCCAGGGAAGTGTCAGAGTATTTGTGATTGTTGCCTTTCTTCTATTTTCTACTACAACATTCTGCTAAGTAGTTTATATCAGCAAGAGTAGAGTAGTTGTTTAATTTCCGCAAAAGTAGATTAGACATTTCCTGCTTTCATTTCATTTCTACAGTTTCAATTCTGCAAGCGTAGCTTAGTATTTCAATTCTGCAATTTCATTTCAGCAAGCATGGATTAAACATTTCCTACTTTCATTTCATTTAAGCAAGCATAGAGTAGCATTTCAATTCTGCAACCATAGATTAGTCATTTCCTGCTTTCATTTCAACTCCAAAATTTTCATTCCAGCAAGGTTTATTTTAGTTAGTTGCAGTTCGTTGTTCAATCAATTTTGGTTTTGCAGGCACAAGCAAAAAAAAACAGAAATCATCCAAAAATATTTCATTTCATGCCTCATAGGAACAGAGACAACTAAGGAAAATTCCTACCCAACACCCCCACCACATCATTGAGTCACCCTTCTTTCTTCTTTACTGGCAGTGGTCCAGAAGAACCTATAGGTGAACCTCCAGAGATATACGAAGATCCTATAACAAAAGAAGAGCAAGAAAACATTCCTCCTGAGACCATGGCCGAACATAGAAATGGTATAGGAAATGGGGAGAAAATAGAAGGCAAATTTCCCATTCGAGAGACCAATGGGGACACAAAAATGAAAAACATAAGTCCCTCAACCTTACCTCACTTCCATCGTGTTATCATAAAATCATGTACTAAGGGCTGCTACTTAATAAGATCTCATGAAACTGTTTCAGACCAGGCTTTAGACTAAGGTTTAGCCTCC